>BPLQ01014566.1:349299-419299 GCA_021605075.1 Caerostris darwini
GACAGAGAACAATAGAATTGTCTAAAGCAAAAAAAAAATAATAATAAATTATAATAACTGACTATAATATATATATATATTATATATACACATGTGTGTATATATATATTATATGTGTGTGTGTATAAAAGAAATTAAATGTTTTTCTCTTTAAGCCTTATTTTTACTCCTATTAACAGACTCTACAGTTTGTATTTTTTGAGATTAAAAGTAAAATATCTGTTTTTCTATCAGGACTGGATTATTTATAAAAATATAAAAATTTTATGCTTAATACTGCATTAATCAAAAATGAGTATGCTTTTGGAAGATGACAACAGATTTTATAAAGCATCATTTTGAGTAGTTACATTTTATAGATTGTGTTGAATATCTTTTGACTGGATATTATTTAAACTTTCAGTTTTGGAACAACAAGTGCATAAACTTGAACTGTCATGGGGTGAACAAATGGACCGCTTTGACATGGAACTGAGAACACCTGGCAGAGCTTTAGAGATGCATGAAAAATTATCTTCTCCTTTCAGAAAAAAGTAAGTTTATAGTTTTTAATTTTAATTCTATGTTAAAACTTTCAATTTAGTAATTCACATTTTTATTAAGATGATATGGAAAAAACTGGGAACTTGTTAACATATAAAATAATTTTACAGAAATTTCTTCAAATTATATAATTAGCTATAACCCTCATATTAAATTTCGTTTTCTTTTCTTCACATTTTAATTACATTTTACCTAAGGTATTAAAGCAAGATTAAATAAATGTTTTCTTCTAGAAACATACTGTTATTTCTTCTTTTCTTTACACGATTTTTTTATTTTACTTTATAAAAAGTCATGTTAATCATAAATTTTTTATTGTTGCCTAATTTCAAACATTAATAATCATGTAATTTTTATTATTTGTGACTGTAATAGCAAAATAAAATAGATTGTCCCATTCTACTAGAGAGAAAATTTATAGGATAGTCTATCGTAATAGATATCAATTAGAATTCTCTTCAGAATGATATGCTTGCAATGAATCACAAGTATAAGTTACAAAAAAAAAAGGGAGTAAAATATTTAATTTAGGAACATTAAAAAAAGAGGCTAAAGTGAGTAATTTTTATAAATGTGAACAAGATCTATTTCCAGAGGTATACATTGAAAGTATTTCTGTTCATGTAAAAACTTATTATTCATAAGTGCTTTAGATGACACGTTGTATATTTTTCTGCATTTGACTATCAACCTGGTGTTTAGAAATCTTATTCTATTTATAATACTTCATCATCAGATAATAAAATTGTGGCATTGATCATAAATTCAATAAATATAATATAATTTGTGTTTTCCTTCATATAATGTATAAAAATAAACTTTTTTACTTTATAAAATTTACCAGAATTGCTATAATAACTTTGATTAATTTTCTGCAATCTAATTGGATTAGGTCCTTATTTGAATCCATTCGTGTGTGCAATGAAAAACAACTAAAAGCCCAAGAACAGCGAGAAAGACTGCTTATTGAAAAAGCCCAGAAGTTCAAACTCATTCAAAAGAAGGTATGCTACTTAATAATGTAATTTCATCAATTAATATGTACAATAATCTTCTATCTGTCATGCGGTGGATTCCATTTCAAAATCTTCATTATGGATCTAATATTACTAAATTGATATTATGCTTTATCTCTTTAATTTCTATTTAATTTTTTTCTTAAATTAGATTTCAATTTAATTTAAAAACAATTTAAAAAAGTATTAATTTTTATAAATTATTAAAATTATCAATTACACAAATAAATAAATGCTAAAATTAGGAAAAAAAGTTTGTTTTGTGATTACACTTACTGTTTTTTAGATTGATTGATTGATATTTCCAATTAGTTAAAACTTCAGCTTTGTATACATGATAGTTCAGTTAATTCGTTAAAAGTAAATTTTTTTTTATGATTTCACTTATTTAATTTCCTCACTATTCCTTTCTTTACTGTGGATATTAAAGTTTTAAAATAATTAGCTTTCTTATGTCTGTTTGTTAATTTTTTTCATAATATGAATTTCTAAATTTGTTTTTTTTCCTATAATTTTCAGCAGCTTCTTTAAATGTGATGTCACTATGACTGATCATTAATGCTCATATCATAAGTGAAAATAGTCAAATAATAAAAGTTACCCCCGTATTAAAATTCAATGCATAGATAGAACTACTTTGCTGATATTAGGTTACAGAAACATAACAAATTAAAAATACAAGATCTTATAATAGACTTAATATTAAGTTTAAATGAGTTTAATTACATATAAAAGAAGATCAAACCATTTTGAAAATATAGATTGAAAAAAGTGGCAGTTTTTATTGGGGGAGGATAGGGATTTTCTAACTAACATTTAGGGAAAGTGAGGCTGTTTTCATTTGTTATTATTTTTGAATGTTGGGTACTATAATGGCAGTTATGTAGCAGATTTAGTAGTACCTAGTCAAGGTCCCACTACACAGTACTTACAATTTTAAATGAATCTCCCCCATTGGTCATCTGGGAGATTTGTCCCCTCCTCTTCTTCCACTACAACCCTTTGTAAGGATTTTCAAGCCTATAGACATCATGCCCATGGCACAGAAGCTGGTGGTATGATTTGTTTTTGTCTCTAGTTATTTAGGGATTTTGAACTAGGCCTTTGCGATTCAAAAACCAATATACTAGCCGTCAGGCTGCTTTGGCTTTTTTCTGTTGTGTATTGAATAAAGAAGGTCTAATAAATTAAAAAAGTGGTTTATCATTTGTTAAACTATCTCTAGTTAATAATTAACTATTTAGAAAACTATATGCAGTTTTCTTATGTAATGTAAACATGTAATTCATATGTAAAATTTTGAATTGATATCTTATTTCTGTTGCAAAAATGCTTATTGCCATCTTTCTTCTGTATGTAAAACAAGAAAGTTTTGTACCTATCTGTTTATCTTAAACTTAGAAGTTCAATTTTTCTTTTCATTGAATTTATTTTTTATCAGGTATATAATACTAAATCACAAATATTTTTATTAAATAAAAAACTTATTCTTTTATTGTTAAATTTTTTTTTTGAGTGATTTACTGTTGTATGCATTTGAAGAAGTATGCCTCTTCCTTTTTGATGATCATGTGCTTGTGTGTTCCTTTAATATTGTATGATTTGTTCTTTTAATTTCTGCACTACATTGTGAGTGTATTTTAGTAGCTTTTATATTATGTGATTCTAGCGAGAAGAAATGAGAAATTTAATTGAACAGCGCCAAGAAAAGCAACGAAATCTAATGGAATCAAAGCTCCAACGAGCTGAGGAAAAGCGTAAAAAACAGCTGCAAATGATTATTCGAAAGGCTCATGATGAGGAAGAAAAGGTATTTGAAATTAAAAGTATTTTCATGAAATTCTTAAAAGGGACGTGACACCCAAACATTGATCAAAATATAAGATTTTAGTCCTAAAGTATATTTTAAAATCCTAAAAATGTTTCTGCAAAATATTTTGTCTCGTGCAATCCTGAAGTTCATGCATAAAATTATATTTTGCTGCCTTTGAAATTGAATATTTGCTATATATTGAAGAAAAAAATATTTCAGAATACTCTATTTCGTGATTTATGATTCTTTCAGAAAAGTTACATGTAAGGCCACATAAATTAATACTTTGAGACATCAGTAGAGAAACGGAGTAGTAGAAGAAGAATATTCTGAATAGCTATAATTATGTCTCTTATGTAGTTTATTTCAATTGTTTGATCTTTTATTTTTGTTTTGCATTCAATTAAATTTTGTTTGCCAGAAGAGCATTGCACAGCTGTATATTGTCTCTGAATTTATTTTTCATTGTTGTAATTTATTGCCTTTAAATTTTATTTTTATTATTGTGTTTTGGAAATAATAAGAAATGCAGGGTTCAGAAGAAGTGTATTTCTAACTAAAGTCAATGGACAAGGCATTTATTAAAATTTACTATTAAGAAACAAGAACTTGAAACAAAATAAAGTTATATACAAAGTTGGGCATTTCTAAATTTGGCATTGCATAATTTAAATTCCACTTCTAACAGAAATTTCTTTTTCTTTGAATAATGATAATTTTTTATAATTCTTTTTATTTTCATTTAAAAAGAAACAGATTACATATTTGTTGATGAATAAATTATATTTTATTAAATACATTATCTTTTTTTTTTTAGGAAAAGAATAATTTTATGCTTGAAAAATTTTAATTTTAACTTATTTTAATAACAAATTTATTTTATTTAAATATATTTTATAATAGTAGAATGTAATTAGGGTACAAGATACAAAGCATAAAATGTGTGTGTGTGTGATGTGTTAATTAATGCTACAATATTAATTTTTCTGTTTCACATTTTTGCATACAATATCATGTTTAAAATGTTGAGGCTGTTAATCAGTCTCTAAATCACTTGATTTTTTTATCACTTATTCTTAACAATTTAATGCATTAAACTAGTGTTGAAATTAAAAACAAAATAACAGAATTTTTATAACAATCTAAATTTAAAACTCCTGTAAATTGTTATAAATTTGTTTCCTTCCAAAACTACTATAGAAATAAAAAAATCCTGAGTGTCATAGAAAATATGAAACTAAATATTGAAGAAAAAATATTTCAAAATACTTTATTTAAAATTGAAGGAAATTTCTTCATTTTTCTTTGATAAGCTTTAATGATTATATTTGAAGATATTAGTAATGATCATAATTATGTTCCTTTGCATTTATTTAGAAAAAAATGTTTTTATCCCTTTAAGAAATACAAAGTTTCATTTTTGTGTGATTCAGTTTTATATATTTAATTAGATTTAATATTAAAAAATTACATTAATCCCATAATCATAGGATGTATTTATAGTTTTTATATGCTTATATAAATAATTTTATGTATTTAGGCTATATGCTATGCCTTCTTACTATAAATTTAACTATTGTTGCGTTGTAAATGTTAGGTTGTGCATTCAATACCAAATTTATAATGTAAATGATTTTTTTTAGATATATAAAATCAGTTCATATTTATTAGATTTTTAAAATATTTTGTGATTCATATTAGTTCTTTTCTGTTCTAATAGGTGAACGAAATTGCTTTTATTAATTCATTAGAAGCTCAAAATAAACGGCATGATCTTATTTCAAAGGAAAAAGACCATGAAGCCAGATTACATGATATACAAGTAAATAAAATTATTTATAAACTTTTTTTTCTTTTTGGATAGAATGAATAATGAAATAAAATAGTATGATGTTATTTTGTGATTTAGGAAGAAAGGCAGAGGAAACTTGATGAAAAAGCTGCAAAAGAAGCTGCTGCTGAGGTAATATTTTGTTCTCCGTGGACGGAAAATGCTCAGTTTATTTTCGAAGTTAAAATAATAGGAAAGTAAAGCATGGATAATAATTTTAAAATTAACAAGTTTTAATAATATTTCCTTAAAAAATTAGTTAATCCCTTTTTATTAAAAAGCAAGCTATAACTTTATAAATATTAAATTTTAAAAAATTTTTTGATGTAAAACAACTGTTATACTTGTTTTTTAAAGAAATATTAGTATGCTAACTTATATCAATTAGAGATTTTATTTAATGTTAAATATATTGTAGAATCACTCATTATTAAACTATATATTTTGTAATGTGTTATATAATTGTTTATGTACAATAAAATAAAGAAGTATGTATATAAAAAATTAATAAATTGTTACACAATTCAAGAAAAGAAAAAAAAAAAAAACAACTAAAAAAAAAAGAATGTAAAGTATAAATTTATATTGCCTACCTTACGTAGCATGTTTATAAAGATGTTCATAAGAAAAAAAAATACAAATAAAATAGTCTGATGTACACAAATTATTCTTATTTTTTGTACATGAACAAATATTATCTAGAATTGACAGATAAGAAATTAAAAACATTACTATCTAATACATTAATATTAAAATAATTTTAATTTTTGCAATTGAATATTAATGCAATCAATTGCATTAATAATCTTAAGGGATTTTAAATTAATTGAATCAATGAATGAACCTTATTAATTTTATTAATAATAGTATATTATTGAAGATTAATTAAAAATTATATAAATGACCTGTTAAAAAATAAGGGTTATTTTAAAATTTGAGAAAGAATATTTACCTAATGGCAAGAAATACAGATTTAAATAATACTAAAGTTAAAATTATTTTTGATACTTACTATGTACCTGTTAGTAATATCAGAAAGTAGATAAACTTTGTAGGCATATTATTTAATAATAAAAATTGTATGCAAGTTAATTTTAGCATTCAAGTAATCATTTATGAAACTATAATAAATAGTATCTATCATAATACTTTATTATTTTAATATATACTTTATAAAAAGGTTTCAGACAATTATCCTTTGAATGTCCTTCAGTTATTATTAATTTTAGACTATTTTCTGTCTTTTAAATATTATAATTGTGGTACTTTTTTTTTGTAATATGGAAATTTCTATTTAGGGTCGGAGGAAAATCCTTGAAGCAGAAAGGCAAGCTCGGCTAAATGAAATGCAGGAAAAGAGGAAGATGAGGGATCATAAAGTAGAGCAACTTTTTCTTGTGAAGGAAAAAGAAAGACAAGAATTAGCCAGCCAAAAAGCTCGGTATACTACACTTTTTCATATTTTATTTTTAATAAGAATTTTTAATACATTTTTTCCATATTTTTTATGTAGCAAATTAATTTTTGATTAATTACTATTTATTGATTTTCATTTTTATTTGTTGTTATTAGTTTTAAAAAGAGTATTAGGCTATTCTTTGTATTATATTCTTGGCGAATGATAATGAATGATATTTTTCTATTGTAACATATAAAGCATCTTATTTTTGTTTAATTTAACAATTTCAAAAATATATATTTTTTTTGTGTTGGTCTATTGAAGCATATTTCTAATCACTTTAATAAATATGTTTTTTAAAATATCTTTATTCATTATTATAAATGCATCTTGAGTTTACTAATAATTATTATTTTCCTTTTTAGTGATCGAGAACAGCGTATCTCAGCTTTGAATGCTCAGCAGCAAATAAGTATAGAAGAATTGCAGAAAAAAATTCAACTAAAAGTAATTACATTATCATTTATTTTAAAATTGAAAAGCTTTTGTTTTAAAGTTATTCCTTGTTTTTATTATCTATATATTTCTCAAAGTAGTTTATGTGTCTACCTAAAAATATCCACAATTTACTTCCAAAATTTCACCAAAATTGATAAGGATACTTTTAATACAAAACCTGGATCCATTGAAAAAAACAATATTTGAAATTGAATCAATATGCATTAAGAAATTATTCAACTAAATTTTATGTCAATTTGGCAATTTTTCACGGTTGACGTTATTTTTGATGCTTTTGTATTGATCATAGACAGTCGGGCATTAAATGAATAAATAAAACATACTAATCGATTAATTATAAGCACCTAAAATTTTGTTTAATAAGTAAGAAAAAATTGCATCGCCGTTTTACCTATAAAAATTTCTTGGTTTAATCGTATATTCCTGTACCTTCAAAAAGGTGTCAATGTTATAACCCGAAGTATATTGCTAATTCCTTTAGGTTACCTTAGCTTACTTCAAGGAATTCTACAATGGATCTTTGAAATTTTATTGCCATAGGAGTGAGTTTATAAAGGGGAGTGCTTTATTAGCATGGGGGTTAGGAAAAACTGGCTGTGACAATTGAGAGAGGTGGGGAGAAGGCATCTGGGGTATAAAGGCTTTTATTCCTATTTGCAAACAAATGCAGAAAAATGGAAGTATAAACAATCTATAATATATAGAATAAGTTTTATTTCCTGAAACCTGGCCACACTGGGTTATATGTGTTATTTTTGTTATATTCAATGGATGAAAAAAACGTATCTAATTTATTTTTATGAAATAAGAATAAAATCTTATGTAATTGGAAGTATAGGAAAACATATTAAATATTAATATTTTGTTGATTTGAATATTATAAGCATTAATATTTAAAAATATCTTTTTAAATAAAATTAATCAATTTCAAATTTTTAGGAAAGAATAAAATAGTTTATCATATTTAGTGCTTTAGTAGTATAGAATAATTTTTTATGTCATTATAGATTTCTATTTCATACTTTTTTCAGAACTAAAATATTATTATTTTGCAAATTAAATTCAAAATCAAAAATACTTTTAATAGTAGAATAATAAAAAAATACTAGCATCAAATTAATAAGTTTTTTTTTTTTAAATAATTGTTTTGCAGTAAAAAAATTATATAAAAAGAGATTTATAATTAAAATAAAAATTGGAACATATGTTGGCTATGTATAATGTTTATATGTTTTGGTTATGTATAAGGTTTATAATGTATAAATTATGTGCATTTTTAAAAAAAAAATATTTAGAGTTTTACAATCATTTGATTAATTGTCATTATATGGAAAAACTATTTCAATGAAGAAAAACACAATAAAATATTTTTGCAAATCCATTTCTCTGAAATTTAAGAATTGCTAATCTTTAAAAAGCTATGCATTTTTTAAAAATATGTTTATTAATATGTATTTTTAAATAGAATATTTTATAAAATTAATTGTGATTTTGATAATGAAGTTTTTGTTTTATAGCAAGAAGAAAGTGCTCGCAGGCATGAAGTAAACATGGAGCAAATCCGACAGAGAGCTTTTGAGCTGAGTATTCGGCGGTGTTCTTCCAATAATGATGATGCTCCACAACCAGTGCCTTATGAAACGAAGAAAATATGTAGCATGTGCAATGTTCTAGTATGTATCCAATTGTTGTCTTTGTGAATATATTTTATAGAAAGTTTGAAATGAATATTAATTATTCTATACTAACATATTAACAATATTTGCACAATTATAACAGTTTAAAAAAAATTTCTATCTCATTCTTCTGTGTCCTGTACAAATTGAATGATATCAAAACTTAGTTATTTATTTATTTTTATTTGAATGTTAAAATATTTATCGTTTATTATATTCATAATAAAAAGGAAACATGAAGTGTTGAATTTTACATGCATGATAATTTAATTTTTTTAATTTTTTTATTTATTATTAATTGTAAATTGAAAATTAGTCATTTAAATGAAATACTGAAATTGGCTATCCTGTTTTGAGAAGAAAAAAAAAAGTTTCTCTAAAATTTTTTAATTATTTGTTTTTTGAATTGTTTAAAAAAATCTGAGATTATTTTTTAATAATTCATGGCTTAAAAATAGGAATTCTTTCTTAATATGCATATTAAATTCCATAAAAAATATGTAAGAAAAATTTATTCCATCAATGAATTATTTGCAAATTCAAAAATTGTTCTAAATTTAAAGTTTTAAACTACAAATGTAAAAAGAAAGTTTCTATTGAACATTTGATACTGTTTCTTTTATTATTTTAAGCAAAGTAATTATTAATAATTTTAATATTGATAATAAGAAAAGCTTATGGTTATCAAAAGAAAATGTTTTTATTTTTGTGTGTTAAGTTAAACAAACCATTTTACCTACATCACATAATTTTTAAGTATTTGAAAACTAGGTTTTGTAATATTCTATTCATGAAAATGTGTATGTGTGCAGACTATTTTTCCTTTTTTGTATATAAACATTTGATTCAAAATTGATGGTCTTTGCTGAGGAAAAATTTAAATCTTTTAAATACTGATAACTAAAATCAATCAATAATTACAGACACAGATTATTTTAACTTGAAAGTTAACACAATTAACTATATTTCCATGAAATTATTTATTTATTAATTATGTATACTTAATAAAAGTATGAAACTTATACTTTATAAAAGTAATGAAATTGATCTTAAGTAATTTTGCATTGTATGCTTAGATAATACTGATATTATTTTGTTCTATTTCTATCATAATACAAACAAAATTATGTGAGTTAATATTTTTCCATCTTTATTTTAATATGGATTGATTTGATAATAATTATGAAAAGTTTGTTTTATTGAGTATCTTAATAATTATAATTCCAAGAATAATTTAATATTTATATAGAATTAAAGAAACCATAATTTTCAGATTGGATCTGAAGTATACCTGTTAAGTCATCTTCATGGGAAAAAACACCAGGAGGCTGTTAAATCACAGTATCAGGATAAGGATCCATCTACAGAAGAATTGGTAAGCTGTTTTTAAACTTTTTCCGTTATCAGCATTTTCAAAATTAACCTGGATTTTAGCTTGTGTTATTGATGTTTGAATTCACAAATAATTTTCATTTAATCAAATTTTATTTATTTATTTACTGCCAATCAAAAATAAGATGTATTTGTTATTATTTACAATATCTTCATTATTGTTTAGAATTGTTTTGATATTAAAGTTTCTTATGCTCGTTTCATGTTCGTATGTTTTCGGCAAACTATGTTTTACATACTGTTAGATAATGCAATAAATCTGTGTCTTTAGTGTTTAATATTGGAATTTGCTGAAACGTAAAAGTTCTTTACCCATTTTTTATATAATTTCAAAACATATTTCTCTCTTTAACAGGAATTGTATAATTTAAAACATATAGTGGATGCTTCTACTGATCAATTAGATCCCAATATAGCTTTAGACAAAGAAAGGCAAAAGGCTTTGAAAAAACGTTGTAAAAAGTTGAGACAAAGAATGTGCAATAAGTATGAAATATATTTTTTTAATATTTTGCATGCCTATTTTTTATGTATTTTTTTTTTTTATCAAAATGCAAATGATTGTTTACTTTTTTACAAAAACTATAATATATTTATTTCAGGGGGCAAGAGTATGAATCCCAATTACTGAAAGATGCTGAACCCTTGAATACAAATCTAAAAGTGAAGTAAGTTAATAAATAGTCTCTGAAATTATAATAATATATTATTATTTATTTACAATTTAAAAAAAAAAATTAAGTGTTTAAAATATATTTCATTGATTGAATTTTGTTGTTAATGTTGTTATAAAATTTTCTGTAATTGTTTTGCAAAAGAAAATTTTAAAAAAAATGTTCAACTTATCTGACATAATGTTTTAAATCTACTCCCCCCCTCCACATAAAAAAAAAATTTCACTGCATATGTCAGAAGAATAAAAATATAGTTTTCAGCAATCTTGAGGACTGGATTGGCAGTGTTGGTTGATAAATTTTCTTTGGAGTTAATTTGAAAGTACCCAAATTTGATGAGACAACTGTTACATACCTTATTGGGAAAAAATAAGTATATCATATTTCTAGAGTATTACAAAGAACTAAAAAAAGGTTTTGGTAGCTAGATTTAGAGAAGTGCCAGTTGAATTTTCTTGCTCTCATGCGGTAAAGTTTACCATGTTTAGGGCTAAAGTTGATGTGTAAAATTTTGTTTGTTTTGCTTGGTATTTTTGTTTAATCATTTAAGAGTTTTAACAAATGTATTTTTTCAGAAAGTAAATTATTCTCTTTTATGTCTAAATTTTTTAAACAATCATTTTCAGCATGTATTACTTATTTTTTTATCAATATTAATATTTTACCTATAATTTGGGGTTTTTTTTTATAAATAAAGATTTATGAAATTATTTATTTGTAAAAAAAAATTTAGTATATTGTCTTAAATAAAACATTTATTATAATTATATATTACCAGATTCAAAATTGTTTCAAAATATTAATTAGTTAAACATATTTTTAAAAAATAGTTAATATTTTAGTTAATTTCCTTTAAATTCCAACTCTTTATAAAATTTTTTTGGGCAATATCGCTTAAACTGCAAGATTGCATAACTTTGCTCCATGTACATTAAGTATACTGAAAGAACCATTTGTGTATGATGCATAGTTTTCAAGAAAAGGGCAAAAAAAAGTATGAAGTCGCATCTGGCACATGGAAAATGATGGGTTTTAGTAAGAACAGAAATAGTAGACGTTGCATTTGATACAATAGGAAAGGGCTCAGAATGACCATTGTTCAGATTGAGAATTTTATTCTGTAGTAATTAGAGTTGAATATACAAATTTATTCAAATGTCATTCTAGAAAATAGTACAAAAAATTCAGATCTGATAATCACAGTGGCAATACTACTACGACTTTATCATCCAGCCTGGCAATGTCATTGCCTTTCAAATGTTGATGAGATCATCATGACAGATAGAATAGCTATTACTCTGCAAAAATTGCCAATAGTTTCAAACATCATGAACCCAATTGCAGCTGCTCAGTTGCATAGCAGTCTTGCACCTATTGGTCATCTGTTTTTAAATAGTTTCTGCAAGACTAGGGACTAATTTTTGTTTTTTCTCCTTAAATCTTGCTTTTTTTATATGCTTTCTAGTTTTGTATGATTTCAATAAAGCTTATTGTCTTGAAAACTATATGTTGTAGAGGTATAGTTCCATAGGTAACTTTTATGTATTTCTGGACAAGTATTCTCGCCTTGATGTGTTTATGTAATATTGTCCAAATATTGTGTATAAATCTTTGTAGGAGTAATTTTTTAAAACATTTTTATATATTTAAATTTTATGTATAATTAGAATAATTTTTCAACAAAATATAAAAATAACATACAATGATACTGACTAGATGCACTTTATTAACATCAACTAAGTTGCAATTTTACTTTATTAGCTTTTGTTAATTAATTTTTTTTTCATAAAACTATGTTTAAATTTTTATTGTGATAGTTATTGTATATAAATAAGAAAATATTTTTAGATTTGAAAGTGCTTTTTTTCTCTTCATTTCCTTTCATTTATAAATTCTTTCCAAGACTAATAGAAATTAATTTTATATTTGCTTATAACTTCAGCATTTAAATTTTAAAATATCTTTGCTATATACACAAATGCTGGTTTTAGTTTGAATGAATTTCTAAGTATTTTTGAATAAATTTCTTTTGGTTAATTACAAAGAAATTTTATTATTTAAATTTAAGTGCATTTCTCTTTATTAAAAAAAAACAAACTCATTGCCTATTTTCTTTTGTAGGATGCAAAAGATTCTGGGTGATATCAAAAGATTTGAAGGGTGTTCTAATGACCCCAGCATTTTTTCAGGTCTGGAGCGTAGTTTAAATGAAATAATCTCCATATTTCAGAAAAAATTGCATCAAGATAAAACAGCATTTAAGATCATTGGTGGGGTTAATGCATTAATTAATATATTCGGCATTCTATCCCATCTTCCAGTTGAAAATAATGCTGTTGCTCATAAAAAGTAAGATGTTGTTAATAAATATAATTATTAAATTTAGGTTTTTAAAATGTTACAATTTTCTATTAAAAGAGAAAAAAAAAATAGTATGATCTTCTGCATTGAAAGAAATTGTTAATAATTGTAGTTCCTCTTTATCATGATTGTGACAATGAACTTAAAGAACTAGATTTGCCTTATGTTTTATTTTATAGGAAGTTTAAAGGATAAAAAAAATGGATATATATTTAGTCAAAATTCATAATACTCAAGAAATAATCTTTTTTATAGAATAGATATTGTGGTTAAATGTAATAACTTAAAGCTACCTTTCTGTTATTTTGTCAATTAGGGAATTACAATGTTAGCTGTTTATGGCTTATAAACAGAATGTAAATAAATAAATATATATATATTAGTATAACAAGCTTATAAATTTAAATGATTGTATTTTTTTTTCAAGTCATATGCAGCATAAATAATAAATGTGATTTATTTTGAATGTTGTTACTGCTTGTTAAAAAATTTTTGAAGCATAATTATTGAACTGAAATAAGACTATACATTAGTATTCACACTGTTTTGATACATATTTGGCAATTATATTTTACTTTTATCAATATGTTAAAAAATTGAAGCACACTTTTTAACATTAATTTTATATAATTGATGTATTTTAATTTCATATAATATTTCATTTAATATTGTTTTATATGATGATAATTTCTTTTTCAGAATTCTTAATAATTTATGTGGCATTCTTGAAACTGTTCTTGAGAATTCTTATGAGATCTGCAAATTTATATTGTTCAGCAATAAAATTGGGAATCTTCTAGATTTCTTGATTCATCGATTGAATGTAAGTGGTGTAGAGTGAATTTTATGTATATTGGTAAGTTTAAAATAAAAAATATAAATATAGAAAAAAAACAATCAAAGGAATGCTGTTTTTTTAATATATTTATATCTATTTTAATTTTTTTACAAAATATTCTTGCATTTTGCAAAAAAATTATCGAAATAATCGAACACAAAATTAACTAACTAAAAAAATTAATCTAGAATATGTATTTAAAATTATAATATTATTTGAAAATATTTTTTACAATGAAGAAATTGCCATAACTTCATGTCTATATTCTGCTGTGCCATTAATAAGCAGTGGTAGTTTAAGCTCAAAAAGAAAAAAAATATCTTATATAATCTTCAGCGAGTTGTACCTATTAGTCTTTATACCATATACCAGTAAAGGTTTGTTTTTATACCCATGGAATAAAAGTAACAAATATTTTTCAGTCTTAAAGAGCACTTTTAATGGCAAAATTACATAAATTTTCTTTAAAATTTAAGATACTACCAGACATATACAAATATATACAGACATATTCATATTTTCTAGAGAAACAAAATATTTTGATTAATATCACAGTTAATTATTAATTCTTTCTTATGAAAAGTGTTTTTAATTATTTTGACTTTATTATAGGATTTTTCCTCCACTAGTACACACTGCTGTATAACGCCCATTGCAGTGCATCTCATGCAATCACATTATGTAAAAGTTCCATTCCCTTCCATTGTCCACAATTGTTAAGCTTCTTTATCTAAGTTTGGAAAATTGTTTATTTTTCTCTTCGACATTTTTTTTTTCAATTGTTCGTAAAAGAAACATTTAAGGAGAATAGAAGCAATTTTTATGTAACCTTTCACATTAAGGTTTTATAGCCTGCAATTTGATGAATATATACAGGAAATTATAGTGGTTATATTTTTATATAGCCTGTTAAAATGCTGATAAAAATTCTGGATATATAAATATTTGGATATGAATTAATTCTCTATAATAATTAATTCTATTTTTAAAATTTATTATTATAGTTTTGACATTTTATTCATTTTTTAAAGCTAACTGCTGAAGCGTGTTATTTCGTGAATGATATTTTTCATCTTTGATATTCAATTTTGTGAGTGGTTTTGAAACTTCTTATCACTTCTTTAGCAACAAAATATTTACAGTACCTTTATTATCTGTTTTCATCTTTAAGTATGATATGTTTTATTATTTATTATTTTTTTTTTTTACATTAGTAGCATATGGAAAACTGATTTTTTTAACCTAAAATTAATTATTGATATTTTTAATTGTTGCAACTAATCTATTCTATTGAAACATAACCATACTAATTGTAAATATGTAATTATTTTTTAAATATTAAATGTTTTAATTAATTATATTAATAAACTAATTTTCTAAATGCCATATTTCACTAGTTTTTAAGAATAGTTTGCTGTGCATGTGTGTGTATAATCAGAAAGGTTTCTTTAGAGGAATATTTGGTTTTGGCTTAATAATAGCCAAATCAAAAATTACCTTGTCTAAAATAAAATACATCACATTGTGTGTATTTGCGGCCATACAGTTTGTTAACAAATATAAAATACTTTTATAACCATTATATGATCGTTTAAATTTTTTAAACAATATTTCAGAATCTAATTCCTGACAATATCATCCAACTTACCATAAATCAGATCAAGTCAAGTGGTGTTAACATTCAACTAGATGCAAATGCAGGGAAACTGTTGCATATTTTGACTAGTATTTTAACCACGCTCTCTACCAAACAAAATCCTTCTAATACAGATAAGACAAATGATTGCGATGATTTTAATTTGAGAATGCAGGATATGATCAGGTAATTAGTTTTAAAATTTTCAAATACTAAATCTTGCTTTTACTAAGTCTGGTATAAAATCATGGTAACAGTTTTTAATATTAAATTACAAGATGTCAGGAATGTTAGGTATCCATTTTATAATAAAAATTTATGAAAATAATTATTATAATAATAATATATTTCCTATTAAAATAGTATCTACTATCTTCATTTAGAAATGTCTAATTTTATTTCTCATTTAACTTTATTTTTGTTGAATGTATCAGAAATCTTTGTGAAAATTAAAATCAAATTATTGATGTGTTTGTAAAATAGTTTTAAAGAATGAAAATAATTTTCCAGCGTATGGAAATAATTATAAATGCTTATTTTTGAGTTACAACAAAATTATATTTATAGATATATTAGTAATTCTAATAAATGATATGGATAATTAATAAATTATATTGGTTTTATTCAATTATACGGTGTATATTAAAAGCATATGTGAAAGTTTGTCAGTAGTTTGCTATTGCATATAAAAATTAAATGATTTTTTTCCCACTTTCAGTTATATTGTAAGCATTGGCATTGTGGACAAACTTTCTCAGTTTTTCAATTGTGTGCAAGGACCAATAAACAATGAAACCGAAGTTGCAACTTTTCTTTTGGATTGCATTTCCTTCCTATCAGAACTTATAAAACTTAATTCTGAATGGTAAGTTTTTCAATTATAGTATGAAATTGAACATTAATTATTACATTTTGGAATTTAATTTTTTTTTTTTTTTACCTTTAATGTTATGAATATTTCTTTACTTAAGTTATTCATGATTTTTTTTTTATTTTGTTAATCAACTGTGGGAATGTAAACTGGGCTTTCTATTCTTAACAATGTGAATTTACTGATATTATTATCCATTTCCAACTATAAATTATGAATTTTGCCCTTTATTTTATATATTATTTTAAATTATAAATCAAGATTCTCATAAAGTTTTTCCAAATAATCTATTATTTTTATTCAGAATTTCATTCATTTTCCAATGTGGTTTTACAAGAAACCTGAGAAAACTTTAGTATCACATTAGTTTGCAAAAAAAGGGAACTATTTTTGTAACACAAAAGAATGTTTTGTTTCTAACATGAAGTCAACAACCGAATGAAAATCAGCCAATAAATAAAAAGATATGAGTCTTTTTAATTCATTTTATTAACATGGAAATTAGGAATAAAGATTTGAGCTCCAGCTTTGTGTGCATTTTTCATTATTATTTGAAGGATCTCAATTTGTTTTTGTATTGAATGAAATTGTTGAAATAAAAGCCATAACCACTCTCTATTAAGACATACATTATAAAAATTCAACTTAATAAAAGGAAAGAAATTAATTTAAACTTTTAAATTTAGTGTCTGTGCACCAAAGAGGAAAGAAAAAATGAATTTGAAAAAGTCTTGTCAGCAAAATAATTTTTAATATATAAAAAGTATCATACTAGAAATTTTAAATTCATCTGGGAATTTGATGGAATTTTCATTTTTATTTTTAA
Organism: Caerostris darwini; assembly: GCA_021605075.1. Taxonomy (NCBI): domain Eukaryota; kingdom Metazoa; phylum Arthropoda; class Arachnida; order Araneae; family Araneidae; genus Caerostris; species Caerostris darwini. The sequence continues at coordinate 366,695 of BPLQ01014566.1, forward strand.
AATTTTATTTATGAAAATGTTTTGTTAATAACAATACTTTTTTTTCCAGTTCAAGTTCAACTACTAATCGAAAAACAGAAGATTCTACTCAACTAATAGCTACTTTCCGAGTAACCAACATGGTTGGTTCTGTATCTTTTCTATATGGTCTGCTTCTGCACAGTGGGACTTCTTCTCGCACTGAAGGAACACCTCCGCCACAACTCCCCAAACAAATCGAAGTTTTGGCATTTCTAACCCTCTGTATGTTGAATCATATGGCTGTGATGAATCTTCAAGCTTTTCAGGTGTGTCCTAGAAATCCGGGATTGTATTATTCACTCTAAAACAGGGATTGTTTATAACAAATATATAATTTTTTTTTTTTAGTTTTATTTCATATATTGTATTTATTTAAAAAATAATTAAATTATTTTCACTTTGATGCATAATATCACTCTTTAATGTGTTTCTAGGCCACTTAAAAATTCAATAGCTTTATATAAACTTTAAAGTAAAAAAAAAAAAAATTTTATAATGAAATGTTGAATTAAATGCAATTTAATTCCTTGTCATTAATAATTAATCATATAATTCGTATAATTAATCCCGTATTATAATCAATATTATTGTTTTTCATGTATGTACATTAAATTTAATTTTCCAAACATTCTCTTGACTTTTTATTTAAAAAAAACATTCCCATAAGAATACATTTTGTAACATATTTATCATAAAAGCTTTTTTTAATGTAGCATTTGTAACAAAATAAGTTGGTATAAATTTGCAAATCGAAATATTGATGATTATGAAAAGTGTAGCAAAGTTATCATACAAAATATGGACCAAGCATTGAAGCACGTTGAATGTCAAAACAAAAGTTTTAACTTTCATTGTTCATCTAATGATAATTTTACCAAAAGTAATAAATAAATATAAAAGTTTGTTAAACAGTTTAATTAATATTGGATAGTTATTAAATGAATATATATGCATGATGGCATACTATACCATCAATACTACTATGGCAGTAAAATTAGTGAAAAGGACTTGCAGCCATTAACATACTGAATGCCTAGATTGATAGAAAATTTATTTGTAATCAAATTCACTTAAGGGCATATAAAAAACATTTAAAGGGGTTATTATTATATTACTACTTTTTTACTTTTTATTCCATTTTTATTGCATTTAATTTTTGTCATTCTTTTACAAAATACTGTCTGTATTCTTTCGTGTCTCTCAGAGGAATTTTTGTGGAGCTATGAAACCAATCTATGGTTAAGTTTTGCACTAGTGTAAAATGTTCTTATTTATAAAATAACTTAATCTTATATTATGATTTAACTATTTAAATGAATAAATGAAATAATTTAAAATTTTAAATTATTTTCATGATTTTTTTGTGTGTAATATTAGTAAATTATATATTCATACATAAAATACATTATTTGTTTTATCAAACTACTTTAATTTACTAAATGTTATCAATATCAAGGAAAGAATTTTTTGTTGAATGAAAATATCAATTCATTTGTACAAAAGATTAAAAAATTTGCTATCTAACCAATTTTTTTTTTAATCCTGATATAGTAAATTATATTTATTTATCTGTGTAATAATGCTTATATGAAGAAATAAAATGTGCAAATTATGCTATTGCATTATATAAATAGTTCACTTTTCAGAAATGTTGATATAAAAATGAAAATTTCCTTCTTTTGTTTATAAAAAATGAAGGATTTTCTTTGTAAACTTAAAATATATTAATATTTTTTAAATATTTTCATTTCTATAGCAATTGCAAAGTGGTTTTTTCCCTTGCATCATTTTATTTTCAATTATAGAGGAATCATATAAAATGAGTTATAAAAAATACAAATTTGAAAATTTTGAATAGTTTAATCTTCCATACATTTATTCCAAATTTCAATGGTTAAATGGGGGTGCAGAGTCCCTTTTCCCTCCTTCCAATGTAAATTCTGAGTAATGCTAAATTTACTGTGTATTTGCCATTCTAATAATGGAAAGAAAAAAAAAAAAAAACTCGGATCAAATTGTCCAGTACTCCGAAGCAAAAACATGTTTTCTATTTTTTGTTAAATGGGAACCATTTCTAATTATTTCTGAGCTACAAGATTAAAAGTTATATATTTATGGGAGCAATTTCATATTGTCAACTTATACAGTTACATTTTCTTGTAGAGCATTTTGGGCAGCGAAGGTCTTTCTCTCCAACTCCGACACATTACTAGTCATTTGTTGTGGTATTGCAGTCACTTTACTTCGGAAGCCCTTCTTCATGAAATAATTCTGTTGGTTGGATACTTTACTGTTCTTAATGCAGAAAATCAGGTAATTTTTAAATTAGTTTAAAATTTCCTTTCATGTAATTAGATTGTGGTTTGATATTTAAAATTCTGATTATAATTTGTAATTGAGTAAGCCAATATGAATGTAGGATTAGCTAATGTTTTTTAAATTTATTTAATAAGATTTTTATCAATTTGGAAATATTAGTTGGTAAAGATTATTAGAGATGGAGATGTATGATTAGCTGTAAATTTTATTTTAACTTGTAAGTATTTATCAAGGCACAAATAAAATTTAAAGGCTTGATTATGATTGCTTTGATTGATTTGCTCTTCTTTTTAATATATATTTTATTATTTAATTTTTTATTGCATGTTTTTCGTCGTGGTAAGAAATGATTTTATGTTATCTTTATAAGATTGTTTTTATACTTATTGACACTTAACTTCTACTTATGAACTTGCATTAATGATAGAATTTAAAATATAGCATTAGTGATACCAGTCCTTGCATCCAACAAGAAAAAAACCATTTAATTTATAATAAAAGGTTTAAACCAAGTTATCTTTGGGCTGTTAAATTTTGGAGACATTTACAGATCTCAATTGAAACAGATAATGATCTCAAGAGAAATTAATTTTCTGTCTCTCTAGAATCCAATACAGGCCACCCAAAACCTTTCTAAATTACTTTCTCTTAATTCTTAGTATCTGAGTTGTATTTTAAGATGTAACAATCTCTGTGTTAAATACACTCTTAATTTTCTTTCTGGAATTAAAATAAATAAATAAAAAAAAAAAAAAAAAAAAAGGATACAAAAATTCTTAGAGTAATGGCTACTTAAATTATGTTTCTTTTTTTTATTTTTTGAAAAAATAATTGCTTTAATTTTTTAAATATATATTAAACAATTTTGCTGGGATAAATTTTCATTATTAATAACATTCCTATCTTTCTTAAAGCTATGTATTAATATCTATATGAATAATTTTCAATTAATAATAAGAGTTAAAATAGAAAATTGCATTATTAATTACTTAATAGGTTCACATTTTTTGAGTATTTAAAGAATTTTCTAGTTTATGAGATATCATTTTAAACCAGGTGTATTTTTATTGCTATAATAGTACTGTATATATAAAATAAAAAGAGATTATGAATTGAGTGACTTATTTATTAATTATAGTTATTAACAAATATAATTATATAAATGGTAGTAGCTTTCAAACTATTTGTTTACAAAAATACCAATAAAAATATACGTATTTTAATTTAAAAATAAATATGCTGCATTTCATATTTTATAACATCTAAAATTTGTATTATGATTCAAATTTTGAATTTATGTAATATTTTCATAGTAACTTAAAATTGATTGTACAAAAATTCACTATTGGTTTTAACTACAGCTTATATTTATAAACATGCAGTTTTTAAGAAAATCTATAAAATGAAGATAAAACAGTTATTTTAATAATCCATTTACACAGTATTAAACATTTATTAATTTTCACAGTATTAAACATTCTTAAGATTGTGTAAAACTTCTGAAAAAAAAATTGAATTTGTGCTGCAAAATCAAAATGTTCTTATATATATATATATATTAAAAATAGTTTTTACTTTGTAGTTACTTTGAGTAAGTAGTCTGATAAAATGGTATATTTCACTATATTTTTTAAAAACTTAATTGCTAATTATCTCTAATCTATAAATGTTAATAACCTATATCTGTAAAGAATGAATTTTCATTAAAAGTTAAATTGAATTAATATTTTTTCATTTAGTAATAATTTTTCTTTTTACTACTTGTCTCTTTTTATTTTTTATTCTTGTTTACTCTTAAAAATTATTATTATTATAGTTTTGTAAAAATATTCTCAAATGGATTATAAAAGGTATAATATTTTATTTTTCTAGTCAATAATCCAAGCTGGCCAGAGACCAACAGTTCTCCAGCAGTTGTGCTGTTTGCCTTTTCTGTATTTTAGTGATACTGAGCTTACTGATATCTTATTTCCAACATTAATAGCCTGCTGCTATAAAAATCCAGCTAACAAGACTATCCTACAACAAGAAATGACTTCTGAACTACTCTCCAATTATATTGAAGTAAGAAAATTAATTTATTTCATTGTTTCTATAGCATTAATTTAACATAATTTGCAAATCTTATTTCTCCCCTATTGTTAATAATGAAAGTGAAATGCTTCTAATAATATTCTATCTTATATTATGCAAGATGTTTGAAAAACTCAAATTTCAAAAAACATTCCAACCATAAAATTGCAAATTGGTATTCTTAATTTTGCTGATTAACATATATTACAATTATCTTCTGGCTTATGTTTTTACCAACATAGATTAAAGATATAAAGTAGATTGAGTTCTTCATTTTCATAATGAGGCTATAAGGAAACTGGATTTTGAAATCATTATTGCCAATAACTAAAAGGAAAAGAAGTGACTGATTAAGATTAAATTCAAAGTGAAAAACAATAGAAAAAGGAAAGAATATTCTTTAAATGAGTTATAATTGTGTACCAATTAAAGATATGATATTTTTTATTTATGTTAACTAGTATTAAAAGTGTAAAATTTTTTATCTGTTCATAAGAGCTTTTTGCTTTTTTGATTTATTTGTATGTTTATTTATTTATCTACTAATTATTAATATGTAGTTTTTATGTAAATTTTTGCATTTTCAACAATTTTTTAGGAATAAAAACTTTGTTTATGAATATATTAAATCAGAACCAAACAAATAATGAATTAAAATGTGTGACTTAGGTTGACTTGCAGTATAGAAACATCGAACTCTGTTATAAATTTAACTAAGATATAGTCTGATCTTCTGGATACGAAATTGTTTGAAATTGTCATCAAGACAATTTGTTGATATGATAATATAATAGGCTCAAAGCTGCTTTTGATAAAAATGTGCAGAAATTTTTATGATTTATTTATATGAAAATTCGTTGAATTTCCCAGCAAGAGTTGCCAGTGCCTTGTTGGATAACGTTTGATTCAGATCTGCATGATTATTGGTTCGAGTTTTGTCTGTTTATCTTTTTTTTCAATGTATGTTTTCACATTAGTTATTTTAAGCTTGTAGCAAATTATAATAAACCGCAATGTAGTCATTTTAACTGCTTCAGGTGGTTAGGAGCTTTTCCAGAAAATACATATATATATATATATATATATATTCATTATTTTACATAACTATTATATTGCTATACAATAATGACAATTTTATTTTATGAAAATATTTGTTTTTAACTAGGTGTGAATAAAAAAATATGCCTTTTATTTTAAAGTAGAATCATTAATATTGTGTATGGGCTTTTGTATAATTGGAAAATTAATCCTCTCTAAACTAAGTCTGTTAACATAAAGTTGATTTTTTTTCATATAAAATTAAGTGAATTATAATTAAAGTGGACTTGAGAAAGCAAATTATATATTTTAAAATGATATTCCTGATATTAATTTTAGGTTAAATATTTAAATGCTGAGGAGAACAGGATGAAAGAAAATAAAACTAGTAAGTAATTTTTTTTTCAAGGATTGCTTGCTTTTTAAATAAATTTTTATTTTTGAACTTCATTTTTTAAATATATATGAGCCACATTCGTTTTTTGTTAAATATTAAAATAAATATCAATTTTAATGGTGTTCCAAAAATTTTATAAACTTTTTTAATTTCACAAAAAAAGTGTGCAATAATTATGATTATCTAGTAATATTTTGCTCTTAAAACATATATATCAAACTTTTAAAAATTCCTCTTACTTAAAAAAAAAAAAAAAAAAATTTATGGGCAAATAATGGCGACATTTTGGGGACACTTGTTAGCATTATAACAATTTCTGTATGTGTGTAATAATTGCAAAATATTTTTATTGTGGATGTTAAAATGTGAATCCAAGTTGATTATAAATAATGGCAATTTTAAAATAAAAGTTATAATAGTGTCAAACTACATATTTATGTTAAATTCAATATTATGATAAAGTGTTCAATATGAAAATAACATTTATTTATAGGTATCAATGATAAGCGTTGGTTATTTTCTGTAAGATTTTCTAAATGCCATTGGTCCTCTGCTAAACATTATTTCTCCAATGACTAAATACAGCAGGTAATTTCTTTTTAATTTAAAGCTATTATATATTTCTTTTTGCGTAAACATAAAAAAAAATCCAAAAAATAATTTTTTTACTATTACAAAAGGAGGGATTTATTCATATTTTTTTTTCCTTCTTCAAGTTTATGTAAACAATAAATATGTAGTTAATTTTATTTCTTTTATTATCTTTTCTACTTATAAAATTAAATCTTATTTCTTTTCTTCCAAATAGCTCTCCATGTCAAATCTTTTGGAGCCTTTTGTTTTGAAAACCTAACATTTTATCTACAAATATTGCATTTTGTTATGTTGTGTTCATTATTACTTTGTTGAATAATCTAAAAAATTATGAAAATTTGCTTAAAATATATATAAAGGACTATGTAGCTATCACTTGTTTTATTATGTTTTAAGTTTGTTGAAATGTATTTATGTATATGCTATCTGTAATAATTAATTTCTCTTTTAAGTAATACTTATTCTTCAAAACATTTCAAGTTTTAATTTTTAGTTCAAAGAAACTTATTATTACTAAAAGCTAACAAATGTGTTAAAAAATCTTTAGTTATATGGCAGCTTTTAATGCTTTGTTTTTTTTGACATAAACTAAATGTTTAAAACAAAAGCATCAAGATACATAAATATTTCCTTACGGAAAGCTTTGAATATTTTTAATATGAATTTCAGTTTTTCTACTTATTTAAGATAAAACTTTGCAACTCATCTAATGCGTTTGGATTAAGTTTATTTTTAATATAACATTTCTGTAATTCGTAGTAGTTTTAAATTTGCAAATTTATTGCTATAAATATTCAAATCTGAAAATTTATTGAAATTAACCAACTTGAAAAGAAAAAAAAAAAACATTATTAATAAATACTGTTAGTCTATTTTTCATGCCAATATATTTATTTTGTTTGCTAGACATTTCCACAATGTTTTCTAGTTATGCAAAATGGATGTTCTTATCCCTTTATATGATGGTTTCATAATTATAATAAACTTTACCAAGCTATTTTTCCCCCTTCAAATTATTATATTATTCAACCAAAGGATTGAAATTTTATACACATCAATTCAGTGTTTACATTCGAATAAGTTCTTGTACATTATTTATGTAAATAAATTTTTAACTTAGGTATATTTTTTAGTAAAATAGCAGCTATATTAACTAATTTTAAAAGATTAGGGTGGGAGGAAATTATAAACTTAATTGGTAATTTTTTTAAAACAGATTTTGTAGGTTTGTGAATAACTGTCTTCTTGTAGAATGTTCTTAGTTGGAAATAAAATTGCGTTAACATAACACTTGGCTTCCTATTGATAAATGCGTTTTTCGGCATAATATTTAAAAAATATTATTTCCCTCATATATTCATTTTTGTTATTAAGTAGGTTAGTATATTTTCAGCCACATACTGAGGGAATTATAAATATGAAACCTCAGTGTAAGTTAAAATGAAATTTGAATTAGTATACTAACATTTTGTCCTTATGTAAGTTTTGATGAAATATTACTAGTTAAGAGCAAAAAAAAATTCTGTTTGATCTTTTTTTGTAGAATTTCAGCTATTTAAAATTCAAGTGAATCTAAAGCTTTTGCTAAAATATATGGTCATTATTCTCTTTAAAAGCATTCAGTAGATAAAAAATATTTTTTAAGAATTAATATATTTGTTAAATTAACAGTAATATTTTGATTAATAGCATTTATTTTTTTATATTGATATAAAAATGTGCGTTATTTTATGCGATTTATAAAAATTATATTTCATAGTTTATATGTTTTTTGTAGAATTGTGATCAATTTATTATGCTTGTAATAATCGAGGAAAGACTCGTCCCGCCCCCCTAGGGGGGCATTCAAAAATTATGCTTGTAATAAAAATAACCGATTTTTATTAAAAATATCTACTAAATACATCAATATTTCTCAAAGTTATTTTTAAAAATTTTTATATATCATCTTGCAATTGATATTTATAAATATTATTAAGCAAACTCAGAGCTAACTTGATATTGTGATGCAAAATATAACAGATGTTCATATTTTCTATAAAGATTAAATTAAATGCATTAATTATTGAAAGAAACAATATATCTTTCAAGTTACACTTTTATTGGGCGATCAATTTTCTGTAAATTGGAGTCGTTGTCTTCTTCCATGTTAACACACCAGATAAAAAATCTGTTGGAGAAGATTTTTCGACAAGTTTCATCTCACTTCATAATTTGAGGTAAAACACTAGATGCAAAAGATATTATTTATTTAATTTCATAATGGGAGGTAATACAATACAAAATATTTTTCCTTCAAGAATTCATTACAAAATTGTATTATAAAATATCCAACCTTTCAGGTAAAGAAATCTGTACACAGGGCCCAAATCTGAAACAAAACCTTTATTAAACTACATGTAATAGGATATATTTTTAGAAAAATGCAAAAAAAAAAAAAAAAAAAAAAAAAGTTATAAATTCTAAATATACCTTTAAAAAAAAAAACATAATGGAAGAAATTTTTAAACATATTTACTGGTTCAAGTTCAACAGTAGATGCAAAATTTAAGGTTTCTTGTTTCAACTAAACTAGTTTGTGAATTCCAATGACAACATCTGTTCTGAATTAATAAAACTGATACATTCTAAACTTGGCATAGAATGTTATAAAATAATTGTATAGTATGTATTTAAAATTTTACTTTTGATATCTATATTTTCTTAAAACTATCATTTTAACTTTAGGTGTACACTTTATTTTGATGAGCAGACTATTGGTATTATTATAGAATTCAAATTAGCACCAGAAAAAGAAACGAATACTTTATGGAGTTTCTTATTGTCTAGTGACACACAATACAAAACATCACTTACTATTTTAATATTATTTTAAACTATAGCATTTACTTTACATCATTTGCTGATGTATTGATCAATTTTTTCCGTCATTTCTGGAACAACTTTAAATAAATCGGCTACTAGTCCCAAATCTGCCACCTGGAATATTGGAGCCTCAGGATCTTTGTTGATGGCTACAATTGTTTTTGAATCTTTCATTCCTGCTAAATGTTGAATGGCTCCAGAGATTCCAACAGCTACATAGAGTTCCTGTTAAAATTCATAAGCATCTTAATACAAATATTTGTTTAAATATTCAGTATTTGAGTTTATTTTAAAAATTTCAATTTGTAGATCATGAAGTTTTAGGAAACAATATAATTTTATTATGTATTAATGAGAAATAGCTTTTTCAGCAATAACATTTTTTTTTTTTATAAAACTGTTGCAAAAAATAAAGAAACTATAATCCTGCAATATCACATTCATCCAGAATTTAAGTCTTCACGTAAAAGAGAACCACTATAACCAGCTCATTAGTATAAATATTTAGCTCTCTTCAATACAGGGTAAAATTATATTCATATATAAACAAAATGCTTATTTAAATAATAAAATAAATAATGCTTATTCATTGTGAGTAAATTCATATTCTTTGTTTATATACCACTATATGCATGCTGAGGGAAATATTTGCTTTTTAAAGGGAATCCCAAGTACAACATTTGAGGAAGCTATCATTTACAGCAAAAACTTATAGTGAAAACTACTCTCACTAGTCTCCCTTTCAGATATTACATTAATACTATTCTATACCTGGGGAGTTGATAACTGCCTGTATTCAGTAAGATAGGGAATCCACAAGATTTTGCAGGTACATCGCTTCCTATTTAAGCCACTCGCTGAGGAGTTGATCACGTAAATCAACTATATTTCAGGGATGCTAATTTTGATGTTTTACCTGCTATTCGGATAGGTCTCGCAGATTTTCAATGGAGTTCAAATCAGGTGATTTTGTATCTCTAGTCAAGGTGTAATAAGATGCGAGTGGTTTCATGAACGCATACACATGTCCAGCCCTATGAACTTCACTCTTGTCATCGTGAAAAATAGTGGTGACAACAGCATACTTATCATGAAGATGTTGACTGAAAGGTATCTGATTATACAGAATTTTAAAATAAAGATGTTGAGTATATATTAATGGTCAACTCAATGAGCAGACCCAATCCACAATAAAAAACCTCTATGCCTGACTTTCCGTATATTGAGGATGAAACGCTTCATTTGGCCTTCAATGCACTCAATATTGTTTGAATAAAGCAAAAACATGATTCGTTAGACCACATTACAAGCTGCCAGTCAATTACTGACCATATTCAATGATTTCTGGGCCATTGAATATATGCAACTTTACATTCCTGTGTGAGGTACATGATCGCAATTTTCTTTAACTAACAGGTTGGAATAAACCTTCATTTACTAACTGCAGCAATTCCTGTTGAGTTTAGAAAACTTTAATTAATAACCTGTGAAACTTGTCTCTGGTCCCTGTCAGTTATGACCTTTTACTGATCCCAGTTCTGACATCGTATTTCATGGCCACATGTGTTACACGACTGCTTGCAGAGATGTTGTGCAATTCCCTGCCAAACATCAATAAATCTGACAACTTCATTCATCTTACGAGCATGGCTATGGACAAGCACAATTCCCCTTTTAGCGAGTATGCCACATCCTTGAAAAAAAAGTCAATAAGATGCAAGATCATTGCAATTGCAGTTCTCTATGCATAACTCCCACTTGAAACTAAAATGTCTCGAACATTCCTATCTTTTGATCACAAGAGGCAGTGGAGCACATAGTGGCTGGTTTAATAACCTTTACAGATGGTGTTATACAATCCTATGCCTTCTTCTTCTTATTTTTTTTTTTAACTTACATAACAATTTGATTGAAATCATGGAATGCATAATTAAATCACATGCAAATGAATTTGGAAAGTGGTTAAAATCACAAATTTCATTTATATAAAAACCTAAATTTTTAATTAGAAAATTTAGAAGATGAATTAATAAAAAAACAATTTAAATAAATCTCAATAATTAGATTTAAATTTTTTAAATTTAAAAGAACATGAGAAAAATCTTGAAAACAATTCCGAATATTTGGCTTCATATAACAAAAAAAAGGAAATAAGATAGGTAATAAAAAGTCAATCTTACCGGTGCAACTATCTTGCCTGTCTGCCCCACTTGCATGTCATTAGGCACAAATCCTGCATCGACTGCTGCCCTAGATGCTCCCACTGCTGCTTTCAATTTGTCTGCTAATTCATACAGGAGCTTGAAGTTATCTCCACTCTTTAAACCTCGACCTGGACACAGTTTGAAAAATAAATAAAAACTTTATCTGAGAGGTAACTCCCTATAAAAATTCAAGAGTAATTATTTATTTAAATATACATATAACTGATGCATTTTCAAGTTTTTCTATTTCTTGATACCAGTCTCATTGATGTAGATCTTTAATTTTTAAATTATGACTAATTAAAGTTAAACAAGGTCTAATGTCCATCTTCTGGAAATTAGTCTTAAAAACATAGCAGTATTAGATTTGATCATCAACCAAAAGGAAAAGATAATTTTTAATTGCTTTGAAGATAGAACTAAACTTTCCTACAGAAGGATATATTTTTCTTCGATGTATAGTCTTTATACACACAAAGAAATTAAAGTTCTAAAAGATGGTATATAAATATAATGAGATTAATAACATTATTAAATTTTGATTGAATAATGGTAGTTGTAATAACAATCAATTTCTACTAAACAGCATTTCATATTAACAGATTTTTAAGAAATACTTTATTTTAACCTAAAATTTCTTTTAATTATGTAGAGTATGAATATAATACATAAATTTAAAAAATATCATAGATTTATTAAAAAAAATTCTAATTTTTATCAGTTGCACTCCTTTATAATAGAAATTCCTGAAACTTGAAATGTGCTTTTAAATAATTTACGTGGTTATCATCTCTAACTGCAAGCTCTCGTAAAAGGTCTTCACCAGACTTGAAAACTTATATGATAGCTTTTCATAAAAGTTGTTTTCAACTCTTACTTATTCATCCCTTTCTCTATCCACTCAGAGTATCTCCATCTTTTTGAAAACCTACTGACCTTTTGCACTTTTTACAATTATTTCTCTCTTTTTTCAATCTATTTGATTTAAAATCTTTATACAATTATTAGTTTCAAAACGTTCATTTTCTTTTCTAACTGAATCTCTTATATTACCATGGTTATTATTGATATTTTTTTTACCCCACTGAGCAAAAAACTCCTTATATGATTGTTCTTAAATTTTAAGAACAATCATATGATGAGTTGTTTTTAAAACTTAATGTTTAAAAATTTTGTAATTATGTTTTCCCACTACACTTAAATAAGTTAAACAATCTCTGTTTCCCTAACCTTTGCTTTTAAGTAAAATGTTTAAAAAGAAATTCATATAAAACTAAAAAATAGTTAATATAAAATTGTCATAATAAAACAGCAGAAACTTACCACCAGAAATAACCCGCTTTGCACTCGTAAGTTCTGGTCTTTCACTCTTCGACAACTCCTGGCTAATCCATGAGGAAAGATTGTTTTTGATGTCACAGGAAGGAGCTAATGATACAGAAATGCAATTCAGGTTTAAGTTAACTTTTTCCCATTACAAATATAAATATAGCTATGTAATAATACAAAAATTAGGAAATATGATTAATAAACAAGAAAAGTTTTTTTTAACGAAATTGGAAAATTTGTAATAATAAATTCTACGAATTCAACCATATTTTAGAAATTGTTTTTAATCAATATTTTGTATACAATTAATAATTTCAACACCTTCTACAGTTAATTTTTCATTTGACATTTAAAAGTATCTTTACACATCTACAAAACTAACAAGTTGTAAATGACTTCAGATATCAAATAATTTAAAGAAAAATTATTTTTTAATAAATTTTTGGTATATTTCAGAAAAAAGTTTTAAGTTAAAAAATTCAAAGCTTTTAACATATTTTTTTTTCTCTCCCACATAACAATTTTCTATTAAAAATATCTAATAAAATAAAAACAAATTACACTGAACAGTAATTATGAGAAATCTTAATTTATGATGACCAAAAAATTATTAAATATTTTTTATTCACTAGTGGAAAACAATTTACATTATTGATATAGAAATAGTAAATGACTTAAGTACAATGCTTTTCTAAGAATAAAGGTTTTTCAAACAAAATTTCAGACCATTCATTTGAAATACTAATTTGTTATTGTTTATCAAAGCTAATTAATATTTCATAAACTTATGTTTTTCCCAATAATATTTCATAAGCTTATGTTGTAATCATAATATAGAATTTCCAAATTTCTAAGTAAATGCATAATTTTTGTTGATTTTTATTTAAATTGAAAACTAAGTTATGAGAATTTCCAATATAAAAAAAATTCTAGTAAAACTATCAAAAATGATTATATTACCTTTCTCAGATGGTGCTTCACTGCCACCTAAAGTGCAAGCAGCGAAATTGGTTCCTCTCACAGTCAGTAATTTTACTGCATCTTTAGCTTTTAATGTTTGAATAGCATTACCTGATAGGAGGGAGATAGATAAAATTTAGTCAATTCTTACATTTATTATTCTTTTAAAATATTTTACAACATATTTCAAATAAGGCTAGATTAATTCAGCTTCAAAAATGTTAAACTTCCTTAAAAGCTTTTTAAATTATATTTTGTACGGCTTAGGGCAAAAAGGTATTTTTTAAACATTAATAATTAATAAAAATGCATAAAGAAATTAAATAATGTTTCACAAGAAAAAAATAATAAGGATAAAACAAAATAAATATAAAATATTTTTAACAAAAAAAATAATAATAAAGAAAAATTAATATGAGCTTTGAAAAAAATAGAGTCAGCCTGAAGAAAAATCCCATTTTTAAATTTGCTAGATTATTTTTAGTAGAATTTTAAACATTATATTTAATTTGGTATTTTGTAAAGTATTAACTTTCAAGCTTTATTTCTAAATTTTAACGTGAGCACAGAAAATGTTTTTTTAAAACAGAACTAAATAAATAATTATAAAAAAATTAAGAAAACAAAAAAAATAAATTAAAAACATGATAAAAATATTTAAGAAAATCACCAGCATATATTGTTCTAATAAATGTATCAGCATCTTTAATGCCTATTACATCAGAAATTGGAGATACATCTAATTTTGCAGCTACTCTTGGAATCAAATTCTATAAGGAGAAATATTGATACAATTTATAATGTCAAAAAGAAAAAAATACTTTATATATTTGAATTATTTATACCTTATAAACAAATGCTTTAAAAACATTTCAATAAATGATAACTCAACCCTGAATAAATAGATATTCAAGATGTAACAGGCCCTATAAATACATTTAAATTCACAACGAAAATAAATCCACCTTAAAATAATAGCTTTTCAATCTGTACTTGGAATTTTTATTAAATTTAAAAATCTACATAATAATTATACATGCAGATAATAGTAACACATGTAAAAAATATATAAAAGAAGTATGTTCAAATATAAGATTTGAAAATATGTTTTTATAAATTCCATTTTTCATATAAATGTGTAATTTTTTTCCCACAAATATTTCTCTGCTTTAGAAAAATTGCTAATGAAATCATTTAACTCTATATGCATATTTAATTGAAAATATAAAAGACTTTTTAGAGGAATATATATTTTATTTTACACAATTTAATGCCAATATTTTATAAATTTACATCATACAGCATCTAATTATGTCTTAATTAAATTAAATTAGGTCTTATAATTTTCTTTTTGGACATTGACAGCAATTCAAAATACGCTTTTTCATTTATTTCAATGCATGCTTTTGAACTCTTTGTCAATAATTTAATTTTAAAAATGAATTTGGCTCAAGCTGGGAAATATAAGAATCACAAAGGCAAATCTATACTATATAAAACTAACATTATGATAAGGAAACTTGAATTTTTTTTTTTTTACCTTTCCAAATGCAGAAGCACCTGCAACTATGTGAGTAAAGGAAAACTGTTTTTGACTGGCAAGTATAAGAGGTGTTAAACTTTCTAAAAGAAAAAAAAATTATGGCCAATGAACGAATTAATACATATCTTACAAAATTTTTTTTGAAAAACAAACAAATTCAAATACTTAAACATTAAAACATGATTAATATTTGTTACATTCTAAAATTTGTTAAACTGAACAGAATGCGATTGGCCAGTCATCTCATGAGAATGGAAAGTGATGAGCTGCTTTGAAGGTTTTCAATGTAATCCTTTTTGGACAACGACCAAGGGGAAGACCAAAAAAGAGATGGGTCGACTGTTTAGTTAGATTCTGATTTTAATATTATTAAGATCAAAAACTGGAGGTCCACGGCCAAGAGGAGAACAGCCTTCCTGGATCTTTTAAACAAGGCTAAGACCTACAACGGGCTGTCGAGCCAGTTATGATGATAATATTTGTTATATAGATAAATAAAAACAAATTGATTCAGTTCATTTGGCATTTATAATTTTTTCGCATTTCTATTTCACTTTTTAAATTTGTTAAAGTCACATATTTTAAAAACATGCAAGTTTAGTAAATTGAACAGACACAAGGATTACTAAATCTTGGGAAAAAAAATACATTTATCTGCATTTAAAAAGTAAATGACTGATTAATAATGGCATTAAGCTGAATGAAAAAGTTATGTTAACATAAACTTCCAGGGAGTAAATCAATTACATTTTGATTACCTATACAAAAATTGCATACCTGGTAATAAACCCTTGAAAGCTTCATCTTCTGCCGAAAGAATCTTATTAATACCTTCTGCTTTAGCAACTTCTTTCACAACCTATTGGGATATTTAAGACTGACAATTAAATAGATGTATATTTTGAAGAGAGAAAAAAAAAATAATAATAATAATAATTAGAATAAATTTTTTTTTTATTCTAATAATAATTTTTATACTAATTTATAACAACAAATTTTATCAAAATAAATAAATAATAACAATAAAACAAACATTACAAGTAGTAAATACAACTGTATTAAAATCAATTTTTAGCAAATTTAATCACTACACTACAATATATTATAACTTATATTTTACACTGCAGAAAAATAAGAGAAATGAATTTTTATTTTAATATAAATCATATTATATATTTTTACCCAAACTTATTTTTAATAAATAAATTTTCACATTTTTTTTAGATAATCAAATTTTATAGGATTAATAATGAATAGTATGGGATAAATTTAATAAATTTTAAACTTAGACAAAAGTAATTAATAGTTCCAATTATTTTATTAAAATGTTATATCCTTTCACACTTCTTGCAATTTTACAATCTTTTTAATAATAAAAGACTTTTGTAACAATTTGCTTTTTAATTTTTCTACCATAACTATTTTAAATCTTATTTATTTTACCCTCAATAATGGTCAAATTTATATAAAAAATGTTTACATAATAAATAAAGATTTGGGTTGATTAGACAAATTTGGCCAACCAAAATGGAAAATCTTCTACACATGAAATATTGTTAGTGGTTTGGTGACTGTTGAAAGATTATTTGCCATGCAAGCTTATTTTTTTATGTTCAATCTTTTTCTGGTCATTCCATAATTTCTTAGCAAATCAATTTTATTAATTTTAACATTTGTCCTCACAATATAATACACAGTAGACTGTATATTTGGGAATCACTTCTCCAAATAATCACACACAATGAAAATTAAATCACCACTTTTATCACATTTCTCTTAATAGCCACTCGCAGCCATACTATTTCACTCTCTTATCAGGCACAACACTAACACAACCTTTCTTTCACAGCTAGGGGTTCTGCGCACACAGGTGCATACATACACTTTTTTTACCACTAGGGGTATTCATGTATGCAGATGCAAAAAAATATTTTAAAATAATATATAATGTATGTTATTTTAAAATAATATACATGTTATTATTAATAGTTTATGTTCCACAATTCATTTCTTTTAATGTACATACCTTAGACTCATATACCTTAGCAGCCTTAGTGAAAATTGAAATTTTTTATCACAACCCATGATTAACATTAATAAAAAAGTATGAAATATGCCTCATTTTTTTTTCACAATAATTTAAAATATAAAATCTTTCTTTTAATGCTGGATATAAGCATGTTTTAAGAAACACTTTTTGGAGGTCACTAAATATGTCGGCCTACAAGTAACTTACAGAAGAAGTTTGAGTTCCAGCAACCAATACAGTAACTTCACTTCCTAACTGCTTAGCAGCAGTAATTGCACTGAAAGTAATAGGAAAAACCTTTCCTTCATTGTGTTCAGCAATGACTAAGGTGCCCTTGAAGCGCTTCAGGTACAAAGAACCACACTGAAAAAAAGAAAGAATTCACTACTATATTTTTATTAGCTTGAAACTTTAATACTTTTCATATTGAATTACTCTTTAAAAAGTACATCGTCCTCCTCCATGATAAAAATGCCTCTAAATCTTTGGCAATCATAATATAACAATCCATATATTTGGCATGATTCTACATGAAAAAATTTAAATCCTTGATACACATATGTATATTTCACTTGGTGTCCTGTTAGTAGAAAATGCTTCTTTTCTCAATAAAATACTAATTTTCATCTGTAAATTTCATATCATTTCCATGTGCTTTTAGTCTGGATTAAAAGTATCCATTTTAAATTTAGTAAAGATAAAGGCGTATTTTTAAGAAAATATGGTTTTTGAATGTAAATTTATTTTTAAATTCAATTATGAACAACCTATGAAGTTTAAGGCATTTCATAGTTGCAGAAAGGAGAAATGTATTTTGGGTATTTTACAAACTATAGTTAAGTATAATTATGTTTATACATTTTTTTTTATATTTATAAGTATAATAGTAAGAAAATGCATAAACATAATTATGTTTCTATTACATAAAAATTACATGACAATAATATATTGTAGAAATATATTATTCTCTCTCACTATTTATTTGTAGCAATTTACTTATTTATTATTTTTTAATCTTCACTTAATTGTATACAGTATCATTTAGCATAGTTCAAGTTTGTATTTTACAAATTATTTCAGGAATGTTTTAATAATTAAAATACCTTTATTGCCAAAATCAAGGGATTATAAATTGAATATAATAATGAATTATTTTATCAAGCTTTTGAAATAAAGAAATGTTTCAATTTAAGTAATTTAATTAAAACTGCTATTTAAACAAATATTTTATTCAAACCGGAATATAATAAATATTAAAAGACATTTTAAAAAAATGAATATGGATTCTTATAATTTTCACTTCATTTGAATGAAATTCATAATATTATCTTCTTTGATTTTCACACATTTTGAAAAAGGTTGACTATAGAATAATTAAATCAGTTTTATATCGATATTCTTTAATAGAAATAAAAATGTTATACACAATACCAAAAAAAGATTTTAATAATAGCATAATAAATATCAGAATGGTACATTGACATTCAATGGATTTATTTTCTGGAAACATAGATTACGTTGTTATTCGAAAATTAAAATTTATGTATTTTACGGCAGTAAAAGTAATTTATAAAAAAAAATTGTGTTTTGAAAAATGAATTAAAAAAAAAAATCCCCAAATCTTATGGTTCCACAAAATACGATTTAAAAAAAAATAATTCCTGAATTTATTTTTTTATAAAAATTAAATCAAAACTTCGCTTCGTAGATAGATATTCGTAAAGAAAGTTCAAAATGTATAAAACAATACTATTTATCAATAGAAATGATAGCTGCAGAAGTCCCATTAATGTAAACATTGATAAGTACTTAAAACTGCATTTTACCTGATATAATTTAGTTCGACTTGCGTGAAACATATTTTTAACAACAATAATAATATTTTCAGAAAGTAAGCTAATACTCGGAACAAAACTTTTATAAGCACTGTTCAAACAAATGTAAACATTGTCATTTACGATAACACAGATGAGTAAAAAGCAGCAAAAGCAAAAATTCAGTTGCCAAATAAAAGATCGAAACCAGATGCTTAACGATTACAATTATTATTGGAGATTTCACATAGAAACGTTAAAAAATTTAAATAGCTGTTGGAGCATAATATTTATTGGATTAAGTATTAATATTTTATTAATTTTGAATACGATTACATTAAATCTATGCTATTGGTGATAATCTGAAATTTATTCTAAAAAGAGTTATGTTAAGATTTAGTTTAAAATAAAGAAAGATAGCAATCTCCACATAGTACAAGAAAATTTTTGATCAAAACTACATCATAACGAAACTTTACTTTTTTCGACATTTACTGTATACAATACATTTGTATTTGCTTTGTACATCTTTTTATTATAAGATTCAGGCACATGAATTATATCATTACATAACCATCATCATCATCATTACGTATAATATGCCAACGGCCGTACCATGCTGAATATACCGGTTCTCGTTAGATCACCGAAGTTAAGCATCATTGGGCGCGGTCAGTACTTGGGTGGGTGACCACCTGGGAACACTGCGTGCCGTTGGCAAATTTGGGACCTGAATGGCCGAGTGTCTAGCGCTCGGTGCCACAGGTTTCGGGTTCGAATCCCGGCGGTGCCATGGATGTTTGTAGTGGGTTCGGAATCCACTTTAAGCCGTAGGTCCCGGTCTCCTATGACTGTAAGAGCGTCACGGAGCAAAAGTCACGCTTCTACCTACGGGTGCTCCATCACAACAGAAGCTGCTTCCTTCCCCTTCAATCATGAGTCCATATGGGCTCGTGGGCTTGGGCAGCCAAGTGGGATAAGAAACAACAACAACAAACAACAACGTATAATATTCTCATTATTTATCATTATATATGCAATTTAAATTGAAACACACAGTGCAATCAAACCCCTAACTCGGGTCAAATAATATTGTCGAAAATGATGTCGAACTAGAACTTTTGATTTGTATGTCCCGTGAACACTTTTCCCCTCTTAACTGTAACCAACCGTACTTCGGCTTCGATTTGTATTTCGTGGAGCTCCTTGGCTGCGAAGCAGCCGTTAGCTCCTGTCTGGTAATAGTCCTTTGAAGAATGAAGAACACATTGCTGAGTAGAAAATGGTAAGACTAAATGGAGAGCTTGCCCAAAAAAAAAAAAAAAAAAAAAAAAAAAAAAGAGAGGTCTTTATTATTATTATAATTATTAGATTATTTTATTTATTATTGTTTTTTATTTAATTTTTTTTTTTTTTTAATTAGTATTATTTATAGTCATTAAAATTATAAAAGAGAAATAACAAATAAAAACGAAAAGTAAAAAGGGAAACTGATAAAAAAGAATAA
This sequence comes from Caerostris darwini, assembly GCA_021605075.1. Classification (NCBI taxonomy): domain Eukaryota; kingdom Metazoa; phylum Arthropoda; class Arachnida; order Araneae; family Araneidae; genus Caerostris; species Caerostris darwini. Next base: position 387,388 of record BPLQ01014566.1, read on the forward strand.
ACTAAGCGAACGGAGAGCGAAACTGGGAAAATAGTCAACATATGAATCTAGGTCAGCGTTGTTGGGAGAAAACCATCTGTGGATGAAAAAACTCGAAAACTTGAGCGCGGGGATAATAAACATGTCAGCTAATTAGCAGTGAAGTTCGCGGGCGTTTGGAGTTCTTCGGATTGTTTATATCATATTCTGGGAGTCGTTTAAGCAGCTCGTTATCGATGTTTGGGATGTTAGTGTAAAAGTTATGCGCAAGTTTAGAGATGAATTGAGGGAGAGTCTGCAAATTTAAAGAGCGATGAATATCGGTGTTGCGGAAGAACCAGCGTGCGTTTATAAGCATACGGAGTGTTTTATTTTGCAGGCGGCTAAGGATGGCGATGTTAGATTTGGCGGCTGATCCCCAGACTGGACTCGCGTAGGTTATGAGTGGGCGAAGATAAACTTTGTACAGCAGCAATTTTATTTGGATGGAAGTATGAGACTTTCTGCAGATTAAAGGGTAAAAGATGCGAATAGCTCTATTGAATTTTTCTCGTAGATGAAGGATGTGTTGATTGTAAGTTAGCGTTTTATCCAAAATAATTCCAAGGTACTTAGCTTTATTGGTCCAGATGATATTCTCTCCGAAGATAGAGACAGTGTGGGTGGGATAATGTTTACGCGAAAAGAAAACAGCTTCGGTTTTAGTAACATTGAGTTTAATTTTCCAATTAGTAAGCCAGATTTCGAGAAGATTAATATGGCGTTGAAGTTGTTTAACAAGGTAAGTAGTATTTCTGTTTTGTGCAATAATGGCTGTGTCATCGGCGTAAAGGCTGAGAGAGGTTTCAGGAGAGACAGGGATATCATTCATGAAAAGAGTGAATAAGTGCGGTGCAAGGACAGAACCTTGGGGAATTCCAGCAGACATTTGTCTAAGGGAGGAATCATGATGTTTGACACAGACAACAAATTTACGATTAGAGAGAAAGGAGCAGATTAGGTTAATAAGGTGCGACGGGAAGTTATAGTAAATGAGTTTATGAATAAGTCCATTAATCCAGACCCTGTCAAAGGCTTTAGCAATATCTAGGAAAATGATGCCAGTGGCAGATTTGGTGGCGAGTCCTTGTGCGATGATTTCAGTGACACGTAAAAGCTGATGGGTGGTTGAAAGGTTCTTAGCAAAGCCGAATTGATGAGGAGACATAATATTATTAGAATAAATAAAATCAAGATATTTGCTGAGGATGATTTTTCAGTGAGTTTACTGAGAGTCGGAAGAAGAGAGATAGGTCGGTAGCTGGTGGGGTTAGTGGGGTCTTTGCCGGGTTTTAGGATTGGGAGAATGCGGGCAGTTTTCCATTTAGTAGGGAAGTGAGCAAGGCGGAAAATTGCATTAATAATATGAGTTAGCAAAAAGATAGTGGAGGTTGGGAGATTTTTGAGCATTTTGTTAGTAATATTGTCTATACCAGGAGCTTTTTTAATTTTAGTAGATTTAATGTAGTTGATGATGTCAGAAGGGGAAGTGGCGTAAAAAATAGTGGGATAAGGGTGAAGAAAGAAGTTCATGAGAGAGTCGGAGACCATGTTTTCAGTGTTAGTATCAGAGATGTTGTTTTCAGAGAATTGTTCCTGGTAGCTATCAGCAAGAAGTTCAGCTTTGTGAGAGTCAGTGAGGGCGGTAGAGGGTGAGAGGTCGTTAGAGGATAGTGCGGGGATGCTAGAACGTTTCTTTTTGAATCTGTTAGTTTTAATCCAAAGGGAGGAATCCTCCGTATTAAGCGCGGCGAGTTCAGTTGCCCAAGTAGATTCGTTATAGATTTTGATTTCTTTTCGGAGGATAGCTTGTGCTCTGTTGTAGAGATGCTTGGAGAAAGGGTCGCGATACTTTTGCCAATTTTTCCTTGCTCTATTTCGATGCGTGATTAGGCGTTTGATTGGAGGGGGAAGGAAATAAGTGCTTTTGTTATGAAGAGGTTTAGAAGCAAGATTGTAGGCGGTGATGATATTAGTAGTGAGATTATCCACAGCGGTTTCGAGATCATTGCTGTTATCAATATTTGAAAGAAACAGGGGAGTGATCTGAGAAAGCTGTTTGGTAAAGGTTTTCCAGTTGGTGGAAACTTTAGGGGGGATATTGAGTGTGATGGAATTAACATTAAAAATGAGAAGAACTGGATTATGATCTGAAGAAAGTTCGGAGATGGAGGTGATGTCGTAAGTGTAATGGAAGTTATTAAGGATCGTGAGATCAATAACAGAAGAAGAGTTCAGACCGTATCTGGTGGGGGTGGAGGGTGCAATGATCTCAAAACCAGTGCGGACAGAAAAGTTGAGAAGGTTGATGCCAGTATAGCTATTGGTATGACAACCCCATCGGATATGATGAGAGTTGAAGTCGCCGGAGAGAATTGAACTGTTGTTGATGGATAGGAGAGTAGTGAGATCAGCGAGGAGATCGGATGCGGTGATGCGGCAGGGAACATAAATAGAAGCAATGGTGGTGGTGGGGATGTTAGCGAAGTGGACAGAGATGATAGTTGTTTTGATGCTTTTGAGGGAGGGCGTGGGAACTTCGTGATGAGAAATATTGTTTTTGATGAGTATTGCAGTGCCACCTGAGACAGGGTTTTGTGGACCGTCATTACGAAAGAAGTTATAATTTGGAATGAAGATAGTTTGGGTGGGTTTAAGCATAGTTTCTTGAAGGAGAATAACATCTGGATTATGATTATGAACAAAGTTTTTAAAATCAGTCAATTTAGAATAGATGCCGTTGGCATTCCAGTAGCAGATTTTGAGTCCAGTGAAGGATCAGACATTAATTTGATTTATTATTGTATAAAGTGGAAAATCCATGCAATATAGTAAATAATTTGTCTTCTTTAGTTTGAGCAGCTTGCATGTTAAGGAACATTGATTTAATTCCATCGCTAGCGAAGAGTTTTGCAAATTCTTTCAAAATAAAGAGTAATTGAAAAATTTCCGTATTATTAGTAGCATTAGTTTGAATTGGGGGGATTTGAGTAGGAGTGATTTGCGGAGGAATTTGAGGGGTGATGTTGCTGGCAGCGATATTGGCGTAAGAGAAGTTATTGGTGACTTGGCGATAGGGGGTGAAATTGCGGGGGTTAGCAGGATTTTGAGGGGGAATTCTTGGTTTAGGGAATTTTGGGCATCCGCGCCAAGCAGCGAGATGACCCGTCTGGCCGCAGTTAATGCAAGTGGGGTTTTCAAGTTTTTCGGTTATAGTACATTGCTTTGTGTTGTGGGCTTCTCCACATTTCAAGCATCGGGGGGGTGCTATAGCAATTTGCAGAACTGTGATGAAAACGGTTGCAGGAATAACATTGGGTGGTGCCAGGTCGTCTATTAAATTTTTCTATTTTTACGGTGAGATAGGAGAGAGTGGTGAGATCAAAAATCTTTTCATTTTCTTTTGTACGAGGGAGAACTATTTGCCAGACGGCGATTGGAGTTTTGGTTTTGAGGTTGGTAAGTTGAGTAACTTTAGAATTTTTGAAATGGAGGTCCGACAGTTCTTGCTCAATTTCCTCTGCAGGCGTATTTCGAGGAAGACCTTTGATAACGGCTTTAATTGGCCTTTCATTACGGGGCGTAATTAGATAAAAGTCCATTTTGTTATTTTGTAAGAATTTAGTGACGTTGCGGTGTTCGTCTGAGTCTTTGGCAAAAATTTTGAAAAGTTCTCCGGAGAGAGTGATTTTAATATCTTTGAATGAGTCCTTGATAGGTTTAAGTTGTTCTTTGATATTTTCCGCTCGGCGGACCATGATGGGCGGGATTTTTGGAGCCTGTGGCAGATGAGGGTCGGGTTCAGTTAATTTGTCAAGGTTCATGAATTTATTTGACGTAGAAATAGTATTGGGAGAGAAGAAAGTAGGCGCTTTAACAGTGTTGCGTTTGGGGGGGAAGTTGAAAATCGCTATCTTCGGCAGTAGCGCGCTTTAGAGGATTTTGTTTAGGAAGAGAATTCGGTTGAAAATTTGTATGAGAAGTTGAAGGAGGATAGTGAATAAGACAGGTTTTAATAGGGCAAGATCCAATAAGTCTTACCTTGTGGAGATGGCATGCGATTTTGTTTTCAACCAAATCCATAGCATTTCTCAGGATTTCAGATAGTCCTGGTGTTTCAGAAGAAGACTTTAGGTTGACACATATCTGGTATGTGGCCAGTTCTTCTTGATCATTTGAAAGTTCATTTTGAATGTTTTGCAGCATCGTGCACACCTCAACGGGTGATTGAATAGGTCTGCCACTGCGCTTGGGAGACGCCGGCGGTAGCTGGTCTTGAAAAGGGCTCAAACTACCCTCCGCTGTTACTTCCATCGCATCTTCCTTCTCTCTCGTATAGGTGTGATCATCCATGATCATTCCCACAACCAATCATCTGCAGTACAACAATGCACTCGGTATGAGAAACGAAAAGAAAGTGCAAGGCAAAACAAATAAAACTAGACGTTAGCGGGCGAAGCCAGTGAAACGACGTTACAGGGAAAATTCCCTTTCTAGCAGACGAGAAAAAACACGTCCGCTCAGCTCAACTTCCCAAACGGGACTTAATCCTAGAACTGGAAGGGTAAGAGAAATTTTATATGAACCTTTCTAGTTTTAATTTGGAGGATTGTTTTGGTGAGGTAAAAAATATATTGCAAAGCAATAATAATAGACAAGTATTCGTAAGTGATCACATCTCAGGTATTGATAAGATGGAAATCAGAAAAGATTTTTTAGTAGTTTAAAATATACAGTGACCCCTCATTATATCAGGTATATATTGGGAAACAAAGAAAAAGTATATATAACAGTCAAGCGAAGGGCCTGAATGGCCGAGTGGCTAGCGCTCGGTACCACAGGTTTCGTGGCGGTGCCATGGTTGTTTGTAGTGGTTCGGAATCCACTTTTAAAAAAAGTAGGTCCCGGTCCTAATAGGATCGTAGAGCGTTGCGGGGGCATTGTTACTCCGCGTCCGTGGCTTATCTTCAAGTTACACGCGCCCCCTGGGTAATGGAAAGTGAGTACGCCTGTGCAGCACTTGCCTTAAGGCATCCAAAGACCAGCTGTCTGTGTTTGCCAGCTGCATTAGAAAGAAAAAAAGAAACAGTCAGGCGAATTTATGCAGTTTCTACTAGATAATTTTTAATAGTGATAATAAAAAAATTCTGAAATAGGATATTTTTAAGTAAGAGACATAATTTTAACCAACAATGTTATTCTTAACTGCTGTACATTAACTTCTACTTATATGATCATTAAGTACAGAATCCTTTAATGAAAAGTCCATTTCCCGCAAACATAGCAAAAGACCTCGCACTGTTCTAAATATTTTAAATTAATTCCTTATCATGACAATTTTCTCCTGCTCTGACTGACTTATTACCCCACAACTGTCTAGATCAGGAATGGGCAAATTACGGTCCGCCGGAAAGTTCTATCCGGCCTGCGGATAGAATTTTAATTTGCAGGTTCCAGAAAAATTTAAAGAAATATATATTTATATATCCATCTCCTTTGATGAAATATTTTTTTCTTCCTTTTTTGATGATGATCTTTTTACTTTCTCAATTTTTGTTCTACAAAACATAAATCTACGGAAATAGCAAGCACAGACAGCTTTCAATCCGTAAGTGTTAAAAGCGGAAGTTCTTTGTTAGTTATAGCTGTAGATTGGAGCCAACAAGCGCTATCTCTTTCTCTAGGAGCAGACATGTAGGAATACAATAAGGGTGAAAAGCTTAGAGAGCGCTTGAGCTTGGAAGCTTGAGATGCGCAGTCTGCCTCACATGTGGCAGACTGCGCATTTTAAGCTCCAGACAGCGGCTTTTTCTTTTGGCGCGAGTTCTAATATTATTGATTGCGGACATATAGCATCATTGTGAATAGTGGTGAAATTATTAAAAGTATAGTGTAGCTAGTGCTTGTTTCAATTATTCGTAAAATATTTCAACCCCAAAGTGGCTACTAAAAAATGTAACGTTGATGCAGGGTGCCGTGCTTTTAATGACGAATGGACCTGGAAATATTTTTTTACAGTTTTAAAAGATTAACCAGTGCGTCTCATCTGCAATGAAGCTGTAGCAATCTTCAAAGAATGCATTTCCCATCCAAGCATAAGAACTCCAATATCTCATATATTCCTTTTAGCAATATTTTTAGGCCAGAGAGCCCGATGGATTTCGAAACTATCGGAAATTCGAAATGAAGCCAAATATAAAATTGTGCCCGAGATGAGAACCATAAAATCCTTTCATTGGCTTTGAGGAGGATCAAATCTTCCAAATGCTATCCCTGGAGTGTTCTGATCAAATTAATGGATGTAGAGCAGCAGACCATTCATGGTGAACCCTTGATTTCCTTTATTACTAACAAATGATTGTAAGTTAAAGCATATAGACATTCACATTACATTTTAAATTTTCTCCCCATAGATAAGATAAATAAAATTAAACTGGCAAGATAATTTTATCTTTCCTCTAGTTTTATAAAAAATGCACCCAGGTTATCAATAAGAATAGCATTTAATTGTTCTCTGAATCATATTGGGAGGAAGGGGGAGAGAGAGAGATAGTTGATTTCAATTTTATGGCATGGACAGGACAGAACAGAAGATAGATTTTGTATATGAAAAAGATAATATCTGAAACGTCTTTGTTTAATGATTGAGTTCTTCTTGCAGCTGTTTAATTGATAGATTCCATTTTTGTTACTGCATACTTTTATAGATAAGCATCTCGACATTACAGATAAATATTTCCATTAATTGGAAATTGTAATGTTTTATTCTAGAACAATTAAAAAAATTTTTTTTTTAACCCTTACTACTCCTGAACAATAATTTTCTGTTTATACCCATATATTTTATGCGTATGTCTACTAAATATAGAAATAGTTATTCACTATGAAAATTCTTTTATATATATTCTTTATTATTCAGTATAAATAATTATTGTGCTATGGCACCTTTATTCTTCAATGTTAAAACTCTAATTTCGTGATATTTTTACAAAAAAATTATAGGTTCTCTTGTATCTTCTGAATTATGTTTCAACTCATACATATTAAAAGTGAAACAAGGACATCCTTTTTGAAGTTATATATATAAAAAATGACAGAATGGTTCTGGTAAATGCAGAAAATTATTATAGAGTAATTTAAAGAAGGTTAATTCAGCTAATTCTTACAGGGTGTTTGTATATAAACTGACACTACTCAAAGAGGAACCTGTAGCTCAATCTATTTCTCAGAAAGCCAAGAAGTAGAGAAGATCAATAAAGATAAGAGGATTCCATTAAAAATTCCAAAAGTTGTTGATATATAATGCTTTGCAGTACTGATCAAATTTTTAATAGATATCTAGTGATTTACACTAATGAAACTGAACTGAAACATTAGCTTTTAATGCATTTCTGAAGTTTAGGATCTTTTTAATGAGAATCACAATGTATAAATAGATAATGTATGTACTGTTCTTGTGAATATGGAATTGCATTCTATATAATACATTCTTTAGGCTTGAATATAGCATGAAATGTTTATCACAATCTATGTAGCATGTCACTGTCAGTAGTCCTATCCTCAATAGTAGTCAAAATAAGGATTACTCCAGATAGACCTTATGTATAGTATACTATTCATATGCAAACTCTCACAAGATATCCCTACATGAGACGCAGTTAAAGCCCATTAATTCAAGTTCTATATTGGCGTAGTCCCAAATCTAATTGCTGTTGAGGACAGTAACGAATATGCCATGCAACATTCAGTTATAAACATTGTGCCAAATTGTAGTCGACAAGAATGCCAGTCATACTTACGCTAACCAATGTATTAATTCATTTGTCTGTTCTTTGTAGCTTCTAATTGCACTTTCTATAGTGATATCATTGTTATTAATTTCTCTATCAAGTTTAATGCCATTCTGGTTGTTACTTGATGCGGTTATGATGATACAGATAAATGAGTAGTATTGGTTTAATTACTAACACCCTGTATATACTTATTTCGTCACACAATGTCAAAACATTTTGAAACATTGAATTCAATTTCACATCGTTTGTTTCAAAATATTTTAAACCACATCAAATATAACGTAACTTACAATAAAAACAAGTGCCGGAGCATCTATTCTTCTCTTTCCTATGCTGAAAATAATAAAATTTTAGACTTTTCTTTATAAAAATTGGTCACTGATTGAACATCTTTTAATAACGGCCATTTATAAAACATTTCCGAAATATTAATCAATAATGCATGCAATAATCAATTTTCTTTTATCTGATATGAAAATTAACTTTTTTTAAAAGACAACATAATTTTAATGCATTGATTAGTGTGGTGAAATAATCTATTCTATCGTACATACTTTTAAACACTAAAAAATAATTAAAAAAACCCACAATAATATGAATTTGGCCTTTAATAGAGTAAGCAAAATACAGACTTTCACTGCACGGAATCATTATGAATACAAAGCTTTCAACCATAACTGTATAAAGTAATAATCTAATGAATGAATGATGATTATGAATAGTCAAGACTTAGAATTCTGCACTATGGATGTATATTCAATCAAATATTTGTACAGGTATTATTTCTATTGTTAACCATATCTAAGAAATTGTGTTAGATGTCAGAAATAAGGATACTTTTAAACTACAATTTATTTCACTCACGATATACAATTTACGATGTGAAATTCAACTGTGAATTTTTTTTTTTTTATATGGTTCTAACATTCTCATCTTCACTAATCTTAGAATATTTTTTCTGTCCAAATAATTTTTTAAGCACATTAAATTAATTTCTTAAAAAAAAGTTATAATCTGCAATTAAAATATGCATTACTACTTTTTTTTTTAAAATACAGAATCAGAATTTGGAATCACCGCAGGATGCAGTATTTACTCTTCATTAGATCTATACCAAATTAATCTTGGACTTCACAAGTAGTGAAAAAACATGTATATTAGAATATGTAATTCAAAAATAATTTACATTTTTATAGGATTCAAAAGCTTTGAATTAAAAAAATTATCTCTCTAAAAAAAGGGCTCTTTAAAGACATGAGAACCATAACAAAATAGATTAAAAAACAAATTGATTTTTCTAGCTCAATAAGGACTTAGCTGAAGATTACAAATTATGCTTTTATATAAAACAGTCAAGAAATAGAAAATTCTATTACACATAAATAAAGTATTTACTTAAGTAAGGCACACTGCTTTTAAAAACATTCAAAGACTTTTTTAAGTACAAAAAATTATAAATATATGCCACATAAGCAAATATCTAAAAAACACTTAATCAACAAACTCATTTCACATTTGAAATTTGCATGAAACTGCCTAACAGAATATATTACAAATAAATAATGATTCAAGTACATGGAAAAGATTACAAAGTTAAAATAATTTAAATACAGAAAATACAATTTTCTAATTCAATGGTTTAATTTATTTAAAAAATATAATTAAATACTATTAATTTAAAAATATAAAATTTTCTATATGAGCATTTATGCTGTTTAAAGTACACTATATATATATACTACTTTTATGAAAAAATTACTTATAATAAATGTTTTCTCATATCTAAAGTAAAGTTCATTTGTAGAGCATAAAAAAATGATTTGAAAATAAAATTTTCCAGCCTATTTTTTTTTTAATTACCACGAAAAATTCCATAAACATCAATAATTTATTTAAAATAACACAAAATAATTTTTTAAACATGTAAACTTAAAACAAATATCCATATAAAAATTGTTTAAAATTTTTTTATATGGACAAAAAAAAAATCCTTAAAAATATTAGCGGTACAAAACACTTTATGATTTCACATGATGCTCTTTAAAATTTCTCAGCAATGGCGTCACTAAGAAGGAAATCACTTAAAAATACCAAGAAACACGAAAATAATTTGGGAGAAATGTTTTTTGTTTCCCCTATGAAAACATCCTTGAAATAAATACTACACAAATGCTTTCTTGGTTGTGTATTGCTTATCTATGAAATTAATTAAAAACTTTAAAATAAATTTGTTAAAATTATATTACCATGTTATTTTTAATAAACACATGGATATTATCTATTATGTGTATAGTCAAATCAAAATTTACAAAAAGTACATCAACATTTATAAAAGCTTAATTTTGCCTGCATGGAGTTTCAATGAAAATAATTGAATTTTGATTTTAAAAAATAATAACCCACCAATAAGATTAAATTCATAGAAGCATTTTAATTTTGATGTAGGCATGAGAAATACTTTAGTTAATCAACAATGCTTAAGAATAACAATTCTGAACGAATAATAGGAGAAAATCAGATACACTTCAGTGAAGTGATAATAATTAGCAATTTAACTTAGTGACACCATTACTCTTCATTCACAGATTACATGTAAGATGTTGTATAAAACACTATAAGTGCATATCAAATTCATCAATGATGAAAGGAAAAAAAAAACCATGAAAATATTTTGACCCAATATGTGATATGGCTCGGTAAAATGATGCAAACTTCCACACACAGGATGAAATAGGATACATTTCCATAAGTTCTATATTCTCTGTACTTTCTTTCAAACAATGTACACGCAATGAAGTTGCAGATGGGAGTGACGCTGTTGGAAGCACCAGCAGAAAATGAATATTTTCAAATCTTTCCTTTTAAAAAACTCTAGACACATTTCAGAAAGTGGAAGGCACTGCAAATCTGCTTTACACATTTTCCCCATATACAAGCAATATAAGTCTGGGAAAAAGAAAAGAAATCAGTATAACCAAATTGTAACAAAGTTAAATTAAATGTAATATAACTTTAGTCCTTAAAAACATATTTTCAAAATAACATATATATATTTTGACAAATTTCACATGCCATGACATATAGTTTCAATATACCCTCTTTGAGGCTCTTTTCTATCTAATTGTAGGAAAAAAGGGATTTGTCAGAGCTTCTTAAAAAATAAATACTAAGAAACCCAATTTTCTACTATGAATTTTTTTTTTTATTATTATTTGAATGTATATGCAAAAATCATAAATAAAATTTCTATCATCAAGTTTTAGTTGCACACAAGTTATTTCAAAATTCTATCTATTGAACAGTCTGAACTTACCAATGTCTACTTTACAAGATCAAATATGTAAATATCAATATGATATTAATATCTCAGTATATTTCTTATTGTAATAAAAAAATATTTATTACAATAAGAAATATACTGAGATGCTAATTAAATACGTAAAAGCTTTAACTTCGAGTTAAATATAAAAGACCGCTATTAAAGGGATTTGTGTTTGCAATGTACTCCAGACAGTGTATGCACATTAGATAAACTGCAAAACTTCATCCACCAAGAACTGTTGTTAGTTTATCATATAGATTCAAGTATATTGGAATAAGATTTAAGAATATTGAAGTGATGTTTACAAAACATTTAGTTATTTATAAATTAATAATAATACAACTTATTTTATTTACTTTTAGATAGAAATTGACAACAAACATTTCAACCCTGTAATACATTAAATGTAAGGCATATATTTTGATCTTTTAACTAAAACATGAAAAATAAGTTACAGCAAATTTATAAATAAACTACGTTTCAAATAATTTAATAAGAAATAAGAAAGAGGCATAATATTTAGAAGAACACATTTATTATCAAATCAAATGTTATACTGTGATTAGTTGAAGATACCTGCAATTTCAGTCTGTAATTGCCCTGAGCTGTTCAAGTCTCTTCAAGATATCAGCAAATGTCGGTCTGTTGTCGGCCTCCAGATCCCAAGCTTGCTTCATTATGTCATAGATATCAGATGGACAACCTTCGGGTGCCTCCATCCGATAACCTTTCTCCACATGTTTCACGACATCAGCCAGGGGCTGAAACAAATGTATGTCATGTAAGAAATTGTTGTGGTAAAATAAAAAGTGGTTTCACTACTATGAAACTATATCAAAGAATAGTATCAATAAAAAATGCTGATAATTTTTTCCATTTTAATTTAGAGGTTTTCCTATTTGTTAATATTCAAGACTGAAAAGTTTTTTTTATGGTTATATGTTAATAAACAATTAAATGCATTAATAAAATCAATGGACAAAAAAATTGTGATCTAGACATGCAAGCACAGAGGAATGGTTACACTTTTACAGATGGTGCAGTGGCCAAGCCACATGCTCAAATGTGGGCACACTGCCTCTTCATGATGATCGTAATGCTTAGAGAGACATTTTTGTTTTGAGTGGGAATTGTTCATAGAGATGGTTAAATAAATACAAGATGTTTGTGTGTGGGGGAAGGATACAACTAAAATGGGAGATTGTGTTCGGCATACAGTGAATGAAGATGACAGTTTTGCACGGTTGTAGACAAATTTGTTTAACATGTCTACAAGCAGTAGTATAACACACATGGCCATGAAAAAAAAAAAAAAAAAATGCCAGAACCGCGATCAGAAAAAGATCCTAATCAAGACAAACTGGAGGCCAGTTTCACGGCCTGGGAATCAAAATTGCTTCCAAATCCAACAGGAATTGATGCAGTCAGAAAATGAAGGCACACCCCAACCTGTTAGTAAAAGAACACTCCAACGAGAATTGCATGCAATAGAAATATGGAATTAGGTACCTCGCAAGAGACTAATGGTCATACAGGCACATAAAATTGTATACTTTCAATGGGCTGGGTCAATAGTTGACTGGTAACACGTAATATCATCTGATGAATCATATTTTTGCATTATTCAAATGATGTATGATGTCAAGTGTATGTTTTGGGGCTATTTTCAGTATTAAGGATTGGTCTGCTCAGTGAAAAAAACATTCAATCATATAACAATATAATTTAAATTTTTCAATATTTCAAGAAAATGTATACTAACAATTCTTGGATAAGGCACTCTTCCAAAAGAATAAATTTCCCACAGCAAAATTCCAAAGCTCCACATATCAGATTTGTTAGAGAATTTCTACAATTATAAAAAAATGAACATTGCAATGAACATTTTCAATAATAATCATTGTTATAAATATAATAAGAGTTAATATATTAGAATAAAAATTTTAATGTTATATGAAATAATGTATATTTGAGAACACCAGTGATTGAACTTAAAAAAAAAAAATACAAATTAATATATGATATAAAACAATAATTATTTATGTTACTATCAATATTGAAACAGATACAGAAATGAAATGAATGATAAATACTTACACTGTGTCTTAGTGCTTCTGGGGCTGTCCATTTGATTGGAAATTTCCCTCCTTCTAAATTAAACGATTTTTCCCTTGCTAAGCCGAAATCACAAACCTGAAATATTAAAAAATATTATTTTATTATATTTTAATATTAACTGTATTGTTATAATTATTATATGATATTATCTTATTATTAAAATTATTTTTAATATTTAACTTAAACATTACACAAGGCTACATAAAACATAAGCTTTAAATGCAAGGTTATCTTTTAAAAAGATGTTAACACTCATATTTTCAAAAGGCTAAGTTAGGCTTTTAGAAACTGAGCATGAAGCAAATTAGATGCTCTATATAATTAAAATGTTTGAGGGATTCAAGTTGAGGTCTATACCACAATTCTGTATACAATTTAAAATAAAAACCTCATTACATTTAGCATATCAATTAAAGGAACTTAATCATAAATAAAGCATCCTTAACAGCAAGTATAAAATAAGCATATTTTAAAAGAAAGCATATTCATACACTATCCTGTATTTTTATTGTTTACAGAAATCATATGAACTTTCACAAATATCACAGAGTAAACACTTTCGTAACACAATTTCCCCTGCACTCTATTCCATAATAGCCTTCTTCGGTTTTTACATAGCTTTTTCTTAGAAAACATGTTAGATACAATATATATCTATCTTAATTGAATTAAAAATATGAATAATTTTTAGAAAACAATCAGAGGTAGAAAAATTGGTAGAGCAGAATTATTTCATCAGGGCTTCCAAGTCATTAAGATAAAAAGTATCAAGCATTTCATTTTGTCATTAAAAAAAAAAAAAAAAACACGTCAATATTTTTAAAATAAACAATTACAAATATAAAGTAATTTACTGAAATACAAAAATAATTTACAATCTTAAATTCATTTTTTACAAAAGTGATAATTTTTATCTTACATTCCTCTAAAAAAACACTGCTAATACAATAAATTTATAGGATACCTTAGCTACATTTTCATCTGATACTAAGACATTCCGAGCTGCCAAATCTCTGTGGACTACCTGGCGAGATTCCAAATATTCCATACCAGCACAAGTATCTCTGAAATAAATGAAAGCATGCTTATGTAAGTAGCAAAATCATAAAAACATTAAAATAAGCAAAAAGTAAAAATAATTCATATTTATTTCTTACAAAATTAAAATGAACAGTTCACAATTAACAAGAATTTATTTAAGAAATCTATTTTTAATCTATATTTAATAACACAAACTAGATTTTATTTTAATTAAATACTATTTTAACAACAAACTGCTTTCGCTTAGAAAATAAAATTTATCTTAATAATTAAAATGCTATCAAACAATAAATAAGTATATATATTTTTACTTTTATTATTTTATTAATAAAACAAATGCTTGACCTAATAAGCATTAGATGAATGTAGATTTATACATTTTAATCCATGTAGTAAAAACTTACGCTGCAAAATTTATTTGATCCTTTTTTGTGACATGCTGTCGACCCCTGGATCTTAAATAATCTACCAGAGATCCTTTTGACATGTATTCTGTGACAATGTAAATGGAGGGCCAATTAAACACGACTCCTAGAAGCTGAACAAGATTTCTATGTGACAAGGAACTGCAAAAACAGCAAATTTTCATTATATATAAAAAAAATTATACTGATACACATCAACTAGAAAAGGGAAGTAAAATATGAAGGGATAAATTTCCAATAAACCTCAATAAAGTAAATCTAAGAAAATTTGATTTAAATACATATAATATGAATTAATTAATAAAATATTATGGATCTATGCAATAAAATGTCATTACATTTAAAATACTTACTCCTTAAGAAACATACACCAATTTTAATATATTTCAATATAAATTTATTTAGGATAATAAAGCGTAAATGAGGAATTTAAAACTGTATTAAAAATTAAAATTTTTATCTTATGCTTAAAAAAAAAAAGTCTTTTAGATCTAGATGAAACCATTTACTACATTAACAATGAAGCAAAAACTATAATGATTTTTGTTTGAATTCCACTCTAATCTGTAATCTTCTTGTAATAAGATTGTTTTGTGAATATAATTATTAAAATTAAAACAAAAATTATTAAAATAATTTAAAAAAGCCACTTTTGGTCACTCACGTCATAACCGACGCTTCTGCTAAAAAAGTCTGTGCAGCTTTGCTGTTATCCTTTAGGACTTTCACAGCAACTTTTTGACCTCGAAAGCAACCGAGCACCACATCTGAAATGAACAAGAATTTCTTATAGCATGCAAAAGAAGGGAGACAGGGGGGAATTATAAAAGCATGCCCTTTTAATTTTTTAGTACATAAAATATTTGCTCCCTGATCTAAAACTATATAAAAAAAAAAAAAAATCGTAAAAGTAATTTTGTAACACTTTATATAGAAAATATTTTGATTTTTTTATACTATTGGAATTTATATATCATACATGTAAACATTTAAGAATATTAAATAAAATAACAGAGTGTTCATTTCATTACACATAAAATCAATCAGTAAATAAATTAAATTCATATATATACATACACAAAGATTAAAAAAAAAAATTAATGTTAATGTGTGTCTGTGGTTTTCGATAAATTTTGAAACCTCCATAAATATTTAAAATAATAAAAAAAAAATATTTTAAAAAGGTCATTATAGGTTTTACTTGTATAAATAAAGAAGGTTAGAGGAAATATTAAGCGTTCTATTATTATGCATACAATTTCAAAATCAATGAACTCGAACAATAAAAAAAATGGAAAAGTTAAATTATACATTCAAATAGAACTGTCAATGTAAAGGTAGTTTAAATTCTACAGTGACTGAGAAAGAGAACCATCAGTTACATAACTAAAATTTTACACACAAATTTCAGAAAATTATAGTTAATTGAGGAAGAAATGAAAATTGTTAGGAAAAGAATCATTGCTTTGGGCATTTTTAAAAAGCAAATAAAAGAATAAAAGGTACTTGAAAGAAATTAGTCAAAGAAATAGAACTGTTAAAGGGCTTTTTTACATACCACCAAACTCTCCTTTTCCCAAAACTTCCCCTAGTTTTAAGTCATCCAATTTTATTGTCCATCCCGCTTTTTCAAACTCTTGCGAGTCCACCGAGAACTCAGGTCCACCTTTCTTGGGAACAGAAAGCTTGAGTCTTGTGCAAAGACCATCAGCATCCTTTTGATAATGCTGAAAGAAAACATTTAGGTATTATTAAAAAAATTAATGATTGGTTTGATAAATGAATGCTAAAGAAACAAAAAATATTTAGAAAAAATTGTACTTATACTATTCAATTATAGCAGAAAAAGAATAATTTAAAACTTTTTTTTTCTAATGAAGCTGGAATTGGTGACAGTTATTGTAATGTCATAAGTAAAGGTGCACCAACATTACTTGTTTAGGGGGCACGTGCAGCTTAAATGCTATGGACGTGAGTAACACTACTCCTACAAAGCTCTATCCTATCAGACAGGGACTATGGTTTAAAATGGATTCCGAAGCACTACAAACATCCATGACACCGGGACTTTAACCCGAAACTTGTGGTACCGAATACCAGAGCGTTAGCCACTCAGCCATCAGGACAGCAAAATAATTTTAAACTATATAAGGGGACATTCAAATTAGAATAAAGATTGATACCTCTAAAAATTATGTATTAATTTAACAAAACTTAAAAATTTTATGCATAGAGATAATATGTACAACGAAGAAAACATTTTTAGAGAAAGGTGTAATGATAAACATGTAAATAATAGTTTTAAGAATGATGTAAAAAAAAAAAAAATTACTTCTAATATAAACTTTCAAACAAAATAAAAAAAATCTATAGTTTTTATTAAGTCAAAGCTGACATAATTGTTGAAGCATAATTGTCAGAAATTGAAGCATAATTGTCAGAAGCTGGCATAACTGTTGTGAATAACTCACAACATTAAAGTGAATTAAAGTTTAACTTAACAATCCTTAAAACATTTCACAAAAAATAACCTTGAAACATTTCACAAATAGATTTCACCCCGTCCCCTTATGTAAGGAAGAAAAATTGAAACAACTTGTCAAGCAAATAATTAATTGAAATATTATTCAAAATACAATCAAGATTTTAAATAAGTTTCAAAAGATTGATACCTCTACTAATCTGGAGAGATTTTCAAAATACTCCTCTTCGTCAATAGTTAGCTTGTTTTCTTTGTAGATCACCCTGTAATGTTCCACTTTATTCTTGTAACAGACACACAATGTATAATCACCAGGGAAGTTGGTACTTTCCCTCACTAGGAAGAGACCATCTTCTCTAGGCTGCAGAAGAATCTCTGCTTCGTCTCGAGTGATTTTTCCATGGAACCAGCTGCAGAAATTCATAATAATTAAAAAAATTATTTATTTTTAGACATTAGCTTATCAAAATATGAATGAAAATTAATTTAATCTTATTACTAAGCATAAACAATATCTAGTTATCTACAGAAAACTTTAGGATCTCCCTACTTTCGGGAACTTTACCAAAGTTTATAGTTACATTTTACAAATAATTAAGACTATTGCTAAATTATTTGAATACATAACATAATGAAATATATTTCATATAATAAAGAGATTTGCATAAAATTGTAAAAAGAAGAATGATAAACTTAAATATTTCAATAAAATACATTGTTCATCTGGATACGATTCATCAATATTATAAATATTTAGCAAATCTAGAAAGATATTTGTATTTGAAAGTTATTTCTCCATTGCTTAATTTTTGACAAAATTAGTTATATATATATATTTTTTCTTAATTTATAACTATCTTATTAGTTTCATGACACACACACACAGATATATATATATATATACACACACAGACATATATATATATATTTACACACACACATCCACATATTTCAACATTACCCACCATTTTTCATCATTAAAAGCATTTTTGATGCCGAAATAATATTATAACATTAAATGTCATTACATATATAAATATATTATCAATATAATAATATATTTAAATATACAGATAGGCGAAATTTATATTGAAGATATAAGTACTGATTAAAAACAGAAAACGACTCATGTTGGAAAAAATTTAAATTTCAAATTATTCTTGATTCTAAATGGAATAAATTAAGAAATATTGTTACAACTTTCCCTCTTTTACATTTATTTGAATGATGTCATTTCAGTCAATTACTTAAGCTTTAAAAGTGAACATGTTCAAATTTAGAATTACAAATAAATGAATAAACAAGGAAGGCAAAACATTTAAAAATAATTCATGTTATATATAAATTCTTGAAATAGAATATAGGAACTCATTACCGAATGAATACATTTTATAAATCCAAGAAAATAACCAAATAACAATAATACAGATGAAATAATAATTCAATATATAATAATTTATAATTTCGGTGATTATTAATATTCTGTAGATTGCAAAAATATATTAAGATTGATATGCTAATAAATGTAATGAAACTGAATTTTTGTAATCTGCCTATAATACGTTAACTAAATAGAGCAATTAACTAACCATATTATTGTTTCTGACATTTAATGTTATAATATTATTTCGGCATCAAAAATGCTTTTAATGATGAAAAATGGTGGATAATGTTGAAATATGTGGATGTGTGTGTGTATATATATATATATGTTCTGTTTTTATGATAATATTGTTACAACAAAATTTTAATTCTTAATCTTCACATTTTAAAATTTATAATTAAATATTTTCTTCCATAGAGTTACATTCTAAAAAACTTCACACATTTAAGTGTTATAATAAGTTCAAAATCAATACAAAATCCAATCCAATCTTCCACTTTTTATAAATAAGCTTTTACTAAGAAATTCGTACAAGAATACATCAATATAATTGAAAGAAATATGAATTTACGGCATGGCATGTAGCTTGACTTCTGATCGCTTCTGTATGTAATTTGCAGGAATGAGTCCCTCTCTACAATCAACGTGTCGAGCCTTATACCAATTTGGATCCTTCAAAAACAAATAGCATATATCATAAAAGTGCAAGCAAAAATTTCTTAATTAAATTTAAAAACTTATGGCTTTTAATTTTAACAACCATTCCAAGTAAAATAAATAATGATGAATAATACTACTTTTTCCAATAAAAATATCATTATACTAAAGACAGATAAAGTTAAGATATCAATTACAATACATACAAAGTTCAAAACTTATCAGCATAAAATAATTTTAATTTGTTTTTTCCAACTGATTACATTTTATTTTGCTAATCAATTATTTTAAAATTACATTCAATTATGATAATCTTATTTTTTTTTTGTCTCTAAAATAAATCACAAAGTCTTTAAAAATACTCCAAACATTATTAGTTTTCTTTTTAAAGTTTTTAAAGATAAGATTAATGTTATGATTTCAGACTTAAACAGCAAATTAGCTTTTTTTGTCTAATACATACTTCTGAATTAATCATTATTCTACTTTAGTAAATTAAAAAAAGGATTTTAAAGTAGTCTCATTCTTAAATGTTATCAAATTTCATAGAAAATTGTTGAATTATATAGCAATTTGTATCTTTTTATAAATATATATATAAATTTAATAAAAAATAATCTAAATAAAGAACAGAAATTTTTTAAACCTCAGTTTGAATAATTTATAACAATATAACAAGTTAGGAATTGACTATAAAAAGTCAATTCGTTTAAATATAAGCCTTTTTGACAAAATTTTAAAAAGAAAGTAAAATGGAAGTAAAATAATATTTACTTTTGTAGGTGTGACTATTGTCATGATATCACCTTTTTGAAAAACTAAATCTTCATCTGAACTACCTTTGAAACTATAACGGGCAACAACTTCAGTACCAGGTTGCCAGCCCTAGAAATAAAATTTGAAAAAATAAAAATAATTAATATAAATTACAGGAATAAAGACTATACAAAATCAATTTGAGGGAACTTTTCTTTTGTAACTTTAATTCTAGTTGACACCTTAATTATAAATAATTTAACCTTAATTTTGGTTAACATAATAACAAACCACCTATTAAAAACAAGAAAAAATTTACAAATTAAAGTTACTTTTTCATAAATATTTTTCATTTTTAATACATTTATTTCAGCTATATCAACAGAATCATAACATTAAGCACTAAATCTAATAATCAAGTGCTTATTTAATTCTTCAGCAATTAAAATTTCATTGCATATTACAATGAATAGCAAAGCAAGTATTTTACAGAAATCAGATACTTAACATCAAATGGTAAATCATTTTCAGAGACTGAGCTTATAATGTTCCTTTAAGATTATCAAATACAGATAGAAAATTGATTAAATAAATAAAAAAAAAGACTTACCCTTGGAGACATCCGTTCCTGATTCATATTATAATCATCCACTTTAGAAGCATGCCTATATCAGAGAAATATAAGACCATTTAAAAAACTTGTATTAATCTATTTGTGTAATATATTACTGCTCAAAATAAATGAAATAGTTCTTTTTTATTAAAACAATACAATGAATCGGTCTCTATATTTCAAAGATATAAAACTTTCAAAATATTACAATATTAAATTTTCGAGAAGGCCATTTTACCAAAGATGACAAATCTTAATTTAACTTTCATATTTTGAATAAAAGAGACACTGAACAATTTCATTTATCTTTTAATCTAATCTTATATATTTTAACATGAAAAATTATAAAATAAAACAAGATCATCAAAATTTTATGGGCCTGGAATAGTTTGTGATTAGCATATTAGATTTCTGAATCTGAGAAAATGCAATCAGTCAACTGAACAGATAATTTCTAACATATTATTATGTATAGATAGTTTCTAGCACTAGTTACTTCCATTAAACTTGTAATCAGTAGAATGTATAAGGTCTCCCAATGCCATTTCTGGAAATGCTCATTTAAAATTGTAGTAGTATTAGGAAGAATCCCCACCATCACCTTTGATTCATTATAAAGAGGTAAAAAAATTTAGCAAGTTTGAGAGATGATACAAAGAAGTCTGATAATCATGATGCAAATTTTTAAATTTTATTTTTAACTAAAAAGTTACGATTCTCAGATATAATTAAATATTTGAGGAAGTTACAATTTATAATGTTTGATTTACAAATAATAATTTTAAAATTAGACGCAATAAAAATAACTACATAACAATAAGCAATTTGGTAGAGTAGGAAAAATAATTATAATTTTACATTTAAATTCATATTTAGAAAAAATTTAAAATTAAATTAGATAGCTATTAAGTGGACAATTGTTAATGACAATAAAGAAATTATAAATGCTAAGATTAGATTTTTACACCTGAATTAGAAACAGTTCAAACAAAAAGTTATAAACTAATGGCATTTTAACTTTCCTCAAAACATTTTGATTAAAAAAAAAAAAAAAAACCTTAAATATTATTGAAATCTTATTTTATGATCACATATTTAATATTGTAATTTTTAATTTCTGAACATTTATTAAAAAATTGCATTGCTTTTTCTTATTGATTGAAATTAATATTTATACATATTAAAGATAGTTAATTTAATTTTTTTCTTTTTGGAAATTCCAATGAATATATAATTAAACAATTGAGACAGCTGATATTCATTAACACAAGATATAAGTGCTTTATAATAAATTATGAATTTCATGGATTTTTTTTAAAAACCTTATTAATGAATTATTCATGTTATTCATATTTCACTATAACTAGGGAAACAAAACTTTAAATATAGAAATATTTTAATTTCCTAGCAATGCAACACTAACACTCTAAATACAAGTGAAGGTATCAAGCAACACTTACTCCAATTTTAAATAGTTATACATTTTAATTCCCTTTTTGAGGTCTAAATAAACAAATAGTCTACAAAAAAAATTAGTTCATAATGCACACAAAAATAATAGCAGATCAAGATTGAAGAAGGAGGGATTTTGATAAAAGATTTTAAAGTATGGAATATAGATAAGACCAACCATATCTGAAAGTGTTATTGTGAAACTAGTGAGAATAAGATTTTAACAATAATTATTTAAATATGTAAAATTACAAAGAGAAAACAAGTTTTATTTTATATTCACACGTATAAAATCATGTCAATTCAAAAATAATACAGAAAACACTCAACAAACTTACATTGTTTACAACTAAATTTTATTCTCCTCTATTAATTCAGAAAATAGCATAATCAACTGTCGGGCAATTCCCGCATTTAGTAGATAAATCAATATTATTAAAACAATATTATTTCAAATGTACAACAATACCGAAAATTCAAAAAATATGCACATAGCAGAACTCTAAATCGTGTGATATATTACTTAATGCTAATTTAATGACCAATGAGGTTTCCGTTTTTTTTTCTTATGTAGCTCCTAATTTGATTAGCATTGAATTTCGAGATCTCTGACAAAAACAATTTTTTACTGTAATACACACACGTGAACCATATTTAGAAACCACATACAAAATCGTAGCCATTAAGATAAATGTAATTTAAAGAATTCATATTGTTACGGATGGCAATACGAACGTGCCGCCACCTGGTTGTAATTAAGACCAATAATAGAAAATTCTTAAAATTGACCATATGGGAAATCGGAAATGAATAATACTACATTACTTGGCAACATTTACCAGTGTTCGCCTGTAGCAAAATATTTACAAATTTTATGCTGCAGTTTGTTAACATAAAATTCATAAAAATCTCTATCGATAACATTTTAAATAGATTTTAAATCTGTTTACTATACACATATTTCTTTTGAATAAATAATTTTTGTTAATTCATAGCTTTTATATTAAAATTGAAAATGTTAAGTTGATAGCGGTTTTTAATAACAACAGAAAAAAATGCTATGGCAAGTTCGGCAATAAAATATAACAGAAAAGACGAACATCTTAGTATGAGGTAAAAGTATTTTAGAAGAGAATTTTCCAAAGACTTTTAGAAATATCTAGATAAACAAACATTCTGCATTTCTTTTCCAGATGTTCACTCAGTCCTGTAGAAAGACTTAAGCAGCTGTAATTAGTAGCCAAGTTTTTGCAAGTAGCCGTGCACTGAATTTTTTTTTGTGTGCTATATTAGTAATTAATCTGCGTAATTTTTATTATTTATTTTGCCTGAGATTGCTATTTGTGTTTAAGTTTTAATAAATCTCTTTTTTTGAAAGTACAATGTGCTTTGCATATATAAATGGTCCATTATACAAAAGAAATAAAATAAATCCGAATTCGGTGCAGTGTTCAGTTACAGTTCATTATTTTGCGTCGTTGCCTGTTGTAAATAGGCGATTGGAAAATTATCAAAAGAAAATGGAGACAAAAATTGGACTATCTATATTAAATCAGTGATCATACAAGAAACTAATTTGTGCTGATTATTTTTGTGAATTTTAATTCACCTAACCTATAATACCCATAAGCGGGAGAACATTAAATAAATTTTATTTAAAAATATGTGAAAATCTAAATTTGTTCCATTGTTTAAGCTTTTTAAGATTAAAATTTCTTTTATTTTTCTTAAAATCCAAATTTTAATCTGGACACAATTTCAGAAACTGTCTTTTAAGATTCCAACTCTTTTTTAAGATACGGAGAAATTCGTGGCAGTTTTTATCACTTAGGTAATCCGTAATTGGTACGTCTGTCCATATGAAACAAAATGGATAGGGAGATTCACTATGAAAGTTTGTTAAGTAGTTTAAAAAACAGTAAATTGTCAAAATAAGGAAAAATAATTCCAATGTCATCTTTTACTCATTCTAAAAAAAAAAGATAGATAAAAAAATCTTGATCAGATTTGAAAAAAATATTATAAAAATATATAAAAGGCTGTAGCTTTCTATTTATTTATTTCAAGACATAGCAAATACTGTTGTGGCTTTTGTTATTCAAATTGATCGTGTTTCTAGTTCATCTCTTATATTATATATATATATATATACAATTACTAAGCACTGCTTGGTCAGCTAATATATATATATTAGCTGACCGAGCAGGGCTTAGTAACTGCTACATGCGAGTGTATATATATATATAATCCTCAATGCATGCTAAGAAGTCAACCGCAGGGATGGCCTTCAAAGCGTGCGCCGATTCACGTTAAATCTCTTCAATTGACTCAAAACGATGTTCCCTGAGTGGTCTTTTGAGTTTAGGGAATAGGCAGAAGTCGCACGATATAAATACGGTGTGGAACGGTATGGGTTTCATTTTTGGCAAAAAAGTCACGAAGAATCAATGCAGTGTAAGCTGGTGCATTCAGTGTTTTCAGTACCAATCGATATTTGATGCGTTTGAGGCACAAAATGGAATTTACCGATCCTTTTGAAATTCCAACATCTTCAACAAGGTCTCTAATTGTAAATTGACGGTTTTCAAGCACCAAATCTTTAATTTTTTGTTTGCAAGCTTCGTCGGTTGAGGTGGATGGTCGACCAGAGGCTCTTCGTCTTCAACGCGTTTTCTGCCTTCTTTGAACTGTTTATACCCTTTCTAAACGTTTCTTTCCGATATAAAAATGCTCATCGAATGCCTTTTGCAACATTCTATACGTTTCGCAAACAAAATTTAATGCAGGTTCTTTGCTCAATTAATTCACACATTTCAAAAATCGCCGGAATCAGTTTTAACGTGTCACAAAGCCAAGCGTAACTCAAACACTAATGAATATTTTGATGTCAATTTTCACATAGATGTCAAGGATAGTGCCAGCAACCTATAAAAGAAAAATTTTTTTTTAATTCCATAAGTCCCGGAATTTTAAATTGAAAATTGGTATTACTTTTTGGACACAGTAGTATATATACGTTATATGAATTAAATATATACAATCGTTCGATATGATTCCATTTTATCAATTTAAACCGCAGGAATTGAATTGCATGTTTGTATGCGATAATTTTTTTTTTCTATTTCGCTGCATTTTTTTTTTTTTTATATTGTGCTCTTCTTTTTTCAGTTTGCTAAGTTATGGACTGTTAGTAACGTTTGAAATATTTTGTCGTTTTGGTAGAATTGTTTTGCAAAAATAATAAAACAGCCCATAATTTACAATGACAATTAACATTTAACAATCATATTAAAAACCTATTATTTCACGAGATATACTTAACAAATCTGTATAAATTTGTTTACTCAATTTTATCGACAATCAACAGCAAAATTACCAACAATAGCCGAAATGTGAAAACACCCAATCTCCAATTAACACTGTAAAATAACAGCGCTAACAATCGGATTTCATTCAAACCACTCTGTAAACTTTTGAATAAACTGTGAATTTTTTAGAGAACTTGGTAGAATAGTTTCTGAAAATCTAATTGATATCGCTGAATTTAAAAAAAAAATTGTAACGAATATTATTCATATATAAATTTATTTTTATAAATTAAAATAAAATTGTTTGTTGGAATATCTATATGAAAGTAGAAAGTAATTGAACACATTTTTTTAAATCGGAAATAAATAATTGATTTCTGTATAGTTACAATTGTCTTTACTTGCGAATGTGTTGAAGTTATTATTTTCAAATACCCATTATTTGATCTAAGGCCATCCGCCATATTGTAAAAAATATAAATGAAATAATTTTTAACGAATGTTTTTCATCATTTTCAATAGATGGCAGCACGCTAAACTATGAGAACCTGCGGCCCGGCCTTTGCTTTTTCCACCTGTCTGCCTTAATTTTGTTTGTTTTATTATTTATTGCAAATAAATAAATAAATAAATAATAAATAAAAATTAAAAAATACTTTTGACAATAAGACGGTAAATGCTATTCGTGGCCTCAAACCATTTCCAGCCAAGTGGGGACACAGGGCATTTAAAAATATATGGGGTACCTTTTATTACTCAAAGATGCCAGAATCTTTTATTATCCCTCATGAGTATTGTTTCGGGGAGAGTGATTCAGGGATGTCCTGGACCACTTTCAATGTTTCTTATAGGTTAATTTTTTTAAAAAAAATTTCTTCCTCGGTCTATTCTTATTGGTTTATTTAAATTTCTCTCACGTGAATTTCGATTAAATTTCTTTAATGTGTTTCCTTTATAAAATCATTTGGAATGCTATAGTTTTTTTTAAAATTTTTTATTTAATATTTTTTTCAGGATTGAACGGTAACTGATGAACATAATTTATTGTCCGAATATGATTTATTAATGCTTTTTCTTTCTTTGTTTAAAACTGCTGTTATGCGTTTTGTTCTTACATTTTATGGGTAACCTGTATATCAGCCCAGCAGATTACATTTTTTTTTATTTATTAAAATTTAAGTTATACAGTGAGTGTACCTCGATAT
Organism: Caerostris darwini; assembly: GCA_021605075.1. Classification (NCBI taxonomy): domain Eukaryota; kingdom Metazoa; phylum Arthropoda; class Arachnida; order Araneae; family Araneidae; genus Caerostris; species Caerostris darwini. The sequence goes on from BPLQ01014566.1 coordinate 413,962, forward strand.
ACTTTCATTTTTCACTATTCTATAAGAATTCCGGGAAAAAAAAAAAAAAAAAAACCCACCCTGCCAATTAAATAATCATATCGGTTAATGAAGATATATCGTGAAACAAGTGTAAATCAAACTCACTTTCGGATTTATATAACGGGCTTTGATAGGAGCCATGATTTTTGTGTTCTACCATAAATGTGAATGTGCCCATAAAAACAAACAACTTTCCCCTTTAAGCCATATGTAGAAGATTAAAAAAAAATTTTTTTTTTCTTCTCCATATGGAGTTCATCAGCTTCAAAGAGATTTTATTATCTTTTATTCATTATTTTATTATTTTTATTATATTATTTTTTCATTTGCAACATATGGTTTCATGGGAGAAGTTATTTGACATAGTGAGTAAATTCACCCATGTGAAGTAATTCGTGGTTCACAACTTATTTATTAAACCGGTCAAATACAATTTGAATTTTTTTCACCCAATGCAAATACTCTCAAAGTGTTTACTCATGTAAGTAGTTATTGTGTTTACAAAACCATAATTATTTTCTAGAAGTGTTTTGAACTGAGTAGCCGTATTATACCATTTTTCAAAAAAGTAGGTAGTTCAAAGAGCTTTCTCACTACATCATACACGCGTCACCACAATCATTACAGACACAGTCAAACTACGTGAAACTGTTTCTGGATGGACACGAAAATAAATACGTAAAATACTTAAAAATTTACATAGAAATGATTTACCATTGAAGAATATAAGCAAAATGAAGTGCCTAGTAGGATATTGCATACAGAGGATTAGTTAACATCACAAATAAAATTTTTTCTGGAAAAAAAAAAAAATGTTTATTTAGGTAGTTTCTCTGTTATTTCCATGTGTTGTGCAATTTTTAATTTTTTTTTCCATATTTTCTGCTTCTTTTGGATATGAAAGCTTCAACATTTTAAAATTATTTTGTAAGTCACATCCAATGCGAACACGATAGAGCACACACTATTTTGTAAGGTTTAATTATAACCGCGATAGGTCGCGGTTATAACTGGTAACTGTGACCAGCAACTATGGTCCAGTGCGGTAAGTAGCAGTTGCGGTGAGATCTAGAGACCACGAGGTGAACGCTAGGAGCGTCCAATAAAAACAGACGATCAGGGACCGGCTTTGGTTTTTAGATATCAATAGTATTGTAGAAGTGGCACAGGTGCCAAGTGTATGTATGTATTCATAGTGTAAATAAAAAGATTAGTATTATTAAAAAGAGAGTATTCCATCCTGACACAACGAGCTGCTAGTATAGTAGCTAACGATTTAAAAGTTCAAAGTAGAAGGCACTGATTTTCAGTCCCGCACAAATCTTGTGACGGAAATCCCCGGTTTACTTGCGAGTGTGTTTTCTTCGGTCGCATTCCATTACAGCACTGCGCTTAAGGCTCCTTTCCACCGTAGGCGTGAAGCGTTGAAGATTCACGCGGCAGGCAAGAAAAGTTTTCGACCCTTCACAGCGAAACGTCAGAAATGGCATTACGCCTAGTGAAGTTCCGCTTCGAGTTGAAAGTGGGTCAACTCGAAGCGGTGCATTTCAAACTGGTTTCAGGAGAACGTGGTGAGGCTAGTGATTGGTCAGCGCTTCACGCTTAAACGCCTCTCGCCTCGGTGGGAACGAGCCTTTAGTTCTTTATTCAATGACACATAATTTTTTTTTATAATCAACTGCTATCAAGACGCAGCTTTCGTTTTTTTATTTGTTTCATGAGTTTATTAGAATTTTATGAAATTGAAAAAAAAAAAAAAAGTTTAATTTTAGTATTCCCAAAAAAAAAAAAAAGTAGATGTACTTTGCCGTTACTGCAAACGACTGCGGTGTAGGTCTTATGTATAGTCAGTTATGCAATGCAGGGATTTTAGAATTATTTGCATTGAAACCAAAATGCAATAAAAAAATTTCAACTTGTTTTCTTGAATTACAATTTTTGTACTTATACTTTGTAATGCGGGGATATTAGAATGACCTTTATTGAAACCAGAATGCAATACAAAAATTTCAACTTCTTTCTTGACTTACGAAATTTTTACTTATACTTTAGAATGGATTGTATAGATGCGAATAAAAATTGAATCAAAAAATTATTTTGATATTCCAAATTCGCTTAATCTATTATTCGTATTACACACACACACACACACACACACACACACACACACACACACACACACACACACACACACACACACACACACACACACACACACACACACACACAGAGAGATCACATAAAAAGAGATTGAAATGCAGATTCCTTTCTTCCGTATAAAGTTAACTATTTTAGAGTATGAAAATAATGAATCTAAACTATCTTAATTTGTAGATTTCTGCCGCGAAAGTCTGGGTTATATTTTCCCCAAACTAGATTCACTAAATACATTGGCGCAAACAAAAGCCATGAAACCCTGGCACATTCAGTTCTCATGCCTATAAGTGGAATTTAAAAATAAAAAAAGAAAACAACTCAACGCGACGCTGCAGAGACATTTCCTTTCTGTAAATGTTTATAAACTTGGGGAAGGCAAAAGGGGGAAAAAAAAACTCTATCTCAGAATTAAATCTCATTCGGTCCTCTGAATAAACGGTACGCCAAAAGTTAAAAAATAAAACATTCTTCTATTTATTTATTTTTTGGAACATTTTCTCTTTTAAGAAATATCCAAAACCTTTCCCTACTTCTTCGCCTTGGGTGATGTTTTTCTTTCTGTTTTTTTAGTGAGTTCCTGTCCCTATTCGAGAACTTTCCCCCCTCTCTACCGCCCCCGCCCCCCCATTCGGAGGGAATGTTGCAAAATAAATATGATAACAAACGGGAAATTCGAATTTCTTTGTGTGGGTGTTGATTCTTCCTGCCGTTTCTTTATTTCGCTGCCACACAAGCCGAGACTCGGTTTAAAAATCTCGAAATGCCTATTCAGAAGTCGGAAAAAGCTTTAAATGAACCGCAGTGGCAACAAGAGAGATTTATGTGCTTTGCAGGAAACTTTCAATACAACTTCTTCAGCTTTTCAGATTCATGAGCTAGTAAAAAAATAGTAGCCCTACTGTTATAGACAATGAATGGTAAAAGTTTTCATGTAAGTTAGAAGTTTTATTGATTAAAATTGCCATAAAATCAGAGTTTCATTAAAATGATTTTCAATTGGCACAAAATATAGCCAGCTAGCGTTCCGGAGTTCTGGGTGGTTGAAACAAAGTACTTTGATTGCGGAACTGCCACACACTTTTATCTCGATGTTGGATAAGCGTTGCTTTAGGCCAATGCCCATTAAAATTTTATGCTAAACATTTTATACATAGAAATATGCAATTAATAAAAAATAAATAAAAGATAATAACATCCAGAAACTAATTTTAACATAACTGAAATCTGCTCGGCAAATTTCAACTTATCATGTGTGAGCATTCGAGAACAGAAGAATAAACTTAGGAATATAACAATGTTTAATAACGCAAGAGATATATGAAGTAATTAATTGGAATACTACAAGAATGGCCAAATTTAATAGCTATGTGAATATAGCAATGTTGAATAGATCAAGAACTTCATGAAGAATGAATTATTCAAGAATCTCTAAAAGAATATACAAAAGTAAGATAAAGGTCGTTGTAAATGAAGAATGCAGTATTCCATATTCTACAAGAAACACTATAACATTCAATAGTCAAAAGAATATATCAATAGTTGAAAATTCTAGGCATAAATGAAAGAATGAAGTATTTCAAATTCAATAAGAAGCACTCTACAGCTCCATAAGCACGGGAAAATGCCAAAAGTAATAAATGGGAAACTTCAAGAAGAAGGAATTGATCAATGCATTACGAGTATTTATAGCTATTAGATATATAAATGTATTTCGAAATCATACTACAAAACACTTCAAACGAATGCCAAATTCTTCAGAAAACTCCTTAAGTCTAACGCTATTCATAAAGCACTTCAAGAGTTAAGGGACCCAAAGTACCATTTTTCCGCCAAAATTTGAAATGGAGTTTTATTTGCTTGGCCCTCATTTTCGGATAACATCACGGACCCCTAACCAGGACAGCATTATGTTCACACATGATAAAAATAAAAGTGAAAGGCAATGAAATGAGAAGAAACTGTAACATTATAAGGCGACCCTTGGTCTTGCAGTAATGGCACTTCAGATAAAGGAATGAAGGGGGAAAAAAACCCGACCGATTACATGTTAAGAACAGTACGTTTTCTTTTTCTATTTTGAAACAAAGAAATGTCATATCTAGGAAGAGAATTTAAAACCGAATTGCAAGTGCGAGGAAGATTATTGTAGAAATTTTTATAAATTTTAAGTATAAACTGGCGAATGTTTGGAAAGTTAAGCAATTGTCTAATATCCTGATTTCTGAAGCACCGAGGAGAATGGGTGATCATCCGAAGGATTTTGTTTTCAAGTCTGTGTATGATTTCCAAGTTACTTTTTGCTGCGGAGCCTCAAACTGGACTTGCATAAGTAATCACGGACGCATGTAATATATGCAAAAAAGCATTTCGTTATGTAATGACAGGTTAGAGTTTCTACAAATTAGAGGATAAAAGATGCGAATAGCTTCGTTAAATATATTTCAGAGGTTTTTAATATGCTGAGAGTAGGTGAGATTTTTATCAAGAGTGATCCCAAGATATTTAACTTGTTTGGACCAAGTGATAGTTGTGTTATAAATAGTAATAGTTGGGTTAGTAGATTTCCTTTTGAGAGTGAAGAGAACAGCCTCAATTTTGTCAGTATTGAGTTTATAGAAGGCGGGTTAACCTGGTCTGAAGGCAGTTGATATCATTTTGAAGAGTAAAAGTGATAATTAATGGATTTTTATTTTGACATAAGGTAGCCGTATCATCAGCGTAGAGAGTGATTTTAATATCTGGAGATAGCGGAATATCATTGATGAAAATATTATACAGAGAGGAGCCAGAGAACATTGTAGAACTCATGCCAAGATATCATGAAGCGTTGAGTCAATATTATTTACGGGTACAACAAAATTGCGATTAGTAAGGTAGGAGAGCAGAATTTTAATTAAGAAAGGAGGAAATTTTTAAGAGATAAGTTTATGAAGAAGTCCTTTTACCCATACACGGTCAAAAGCCTTGGCGACATCAAGGAAGATAACAGCAGTAATTAGTTTTTATTAAAGCCTTCTTCAAAAATTAGCTCAGGAGTACTTGAAAGTTTTTCAGTAAAGCCGAATTACTGAGGGATCAGGATTTTTTTCCTTTTCATGTGTAGTTCTAGATGATTTAGTATAATTTCTTCTGCTATTTTACTGATAGAGGAAAGAATCTA